>PVIR01008691.1:0-56012 GCA_004026965.1 Petromus typicus
ATATATATATATATATATATATATATATATAATTTAATATATATTTAATATTTATATATATTAGTATTTATAAACTAAGTGCAGAATAAATGCTTTCAAGTCCTTTTGGGAATCAAAACTGTACTTGAAGGGTTAGAAATGTGTGACTTTGATTATTTTTTAATGACCTGAAAATAAAACTCCTTGTTAAAAATTTGCTTTTGGTAAATGCACATTTGTTTTCCATCCTAAAACATTTTGGGCGTCAAAAAAACAGATTGATAGCCATTTGACCAGAAAAAAAAAAAAAATACATCTCCCGAGAGAGGGTGAATGCAGATATTTCGGTTTGTCCCTTCTATAAACAAAGGTCTTTTTTTGTCCTTTCATAATTCTTCATATTTTATCCTGCATTATTTTCAATTTATATCTATTCATGATTATTTTTTACTAGTGTATGTACATAATGGTTAAATTTATCATGGAAAATCGCTACATGTACATTAAACATCTTCATTCTTTTTGTTCCATTCCACTTGTGTCTCTCCCACCTCCTACCATCTCTTCTTTTCCTTCCCTTCAAAAAAGCTCTAATAACTATTATCTAACTCTTACTTCGTTCTTTATTTCTAGCTTAGGTTTGTTATATGAGAGAAACCTATATATTCTGACCTAGGTGTATTCGCCAACATTTACATAATACCCAATTGTTTTGTGAATCAAACTCAAAAAGACACATTTGTTACTATTTGGAAGCTGTGAATAGTAGAGGGGAAACAATTTTATGCATTCAGAGAATCATAAAAGGAAAAGTACAAAACATGGAAACGAGGCAAACAGCCTCTCCAGCAATTTGTAAACTTCTAATACGTTTCCTCTTAAATATTGATATTCCACTCAAAGTTTGGTTGGTTGCTATGCTGAAAGATAAACACCGAGAAAAATGTCAGGCCAGCCCAGCCCAGCGGGGCTGACTCAGTAGCCAAACAGACATTAACTCATGGACATTAACTGATATCATGCAAGCTGCTGTCACAAAATATATTTTTAGAGTAGTTTCGGCAAAGTAAGTCATTTTGCCACGCAGAGGAGTGTTTGTTAATAATAGAATGTAGATTTCAATGAATCCTCGTTTTTGCAGGACCTAGGACTTTGTCACTGCAGCCTGCATTGTACACTATTTTCTTCCCAGTATGCTCCTTACCAATTCTTCCACAATGACTCCTGCCCATCCAACAGATGGAAAGTCACAGAAGGAAATAATAGATTTGCTTGCAGACATTATTTCCTTTCTTCCTCTCCTGTGATAGAGAAGTTGAATCACTTTAACCATTGGAGTAAGTGCCACATTAAGCCATTAAAGAGAATACACAAGAGCTAAATGTTATGGCACGGATTTAACTATAATAAAAATCTAGTAGTTGCAATATGTGCCAAGAAAAATGCATCTGGAAAAGAGAACAATACCAAAATATAGACTAAATGACATTTCAAAGCCTCAATCATATTTCGACTGTCAATCATTTAGCTACACTAACCAGCCTTACAGCCCCAGAGCACTGATTATATATTCAGCACATGATTTTCACACTCTTATTATCTCAGTTAGCCCTCTCAGCAATCCTAGGAGGTAACTACAGTTGTTCTCTGTATTTTCAGATGTGTAGAAGCTGAAGTCACAGCAAGGAGGGGGCTGAGTTAGGCGCTCAAAAGAATCCATTCAGATTGTTAGAGAGTCCCGGAGAAAAGTAGGTATTGATGAAGAAAAACTTACATAGAATCCATTTATATCCCCACATTTTTATGTTATTCTTTGTCAGCTCTTAAAAAAAAAATAAACTTCCTGTCATTGTTTCCTGTAACTAACTGGATCTTTAAGGAATGATGGAAGAGACAAATAACGAGTGGTAATACACATTGATCAATACATCTACAAAGACATAAATACTCTGACATTCAGAAAGGATTTGACTACAGGCCCTTGTCATTTTATGTATTTATACATTTATTTCCTTGACAATAGAAACACAGGTTTAAAAGGCTAGGTGAAAAATTTTCCAGTGGTTAAGGTACATTATTCCCAGACCATTCTCCCCACTGGAGATTCCTTTTTACATTTCAAAGGAACTTCATATCTACTAAAAGAGATTCTTTATGAAATCCCCCAGAGGTCAAATTCTTGACTCTATGGAGCAAACTGAATTCAGAGCAAAAGAAAACTCAGCAAAGTAACATAAATCTGATAATAATCTTTAGAAGACCAAATCAATCTGTTGTCACTGAATTTCATTTCTTTAATGCCATTTTAAGTACAACTACAATATTTCTTGAAGAATGCATTTTAAATTCAAATATGAGTTTCAAGATCCAATTCAAATGCAAACTGTTTCAAAGTCCCCTCAGGGAAAGCTATTACTTGGTTCTCTAGTGATTTATGTTTTCCAAAGCAATCTTTCAGTACTAAGGAGTTCTGGATCTCCCTTTCTAATATTGTGAGTGTAGATGCATGCTTACTAATGTAAACCACATTTCAGCCCAGAAGTTCAGAGGCCATAGTAAGTATTTGCTTATTATGCAAAAGAACATATCTGAAAGTTAAATGCATCACATTCAACTATTCCGAGATTGTAGCTTTAAAAAAATACCCAAAAAAGGGCTGGGGATTTAGCTCAGTGGTTCCAGCGCTTGTCTTGCAAGCACAAGGACCCAGATTCGATCCCGGCAACCACATAAAATACTGGGCGTGGAGACTCCCGCCCAGCAGCAGTCAGTACTACATACCACAGTGCTGGGCGTGGCGGCTCACGCCTGTAATGCCAGCACTTGGGAGGCAGAGGCAGAAGGATTGCTGTGATGTGAGTTTGAGGATGAGCTCAGGGCCAGCCTGAACTACAACGCGAGACCCTGCCTCAAAAAAACTTAAAAAAAAAAAAAAAATCCAGAAAAATTTGGGTACAGAAAATTTTGCATGCTAGTTGACTTTTTTTCTGGATTGGAAAATTGTGGGTTAAGACACTAGAAATCCCTATGGAAATGTGGAACAATAAAAGAATATAGGCTGTCCCAAGACTCTGTATAAAAAAATTCCAGACATTTCTCAGCTATTTCAAATATTCATGCCCTTCTTCGGCGCATGTCAAAACTCTCCAGCCTCCAGCGGATTCCTAAAATCCCACTTCCCGCCAGCCACAGGACAGAGAAGTACAGCGCTGCCGCCTAGCTCACCCCTGCGAGCCTGCTCTGTTGCTCTTCTTTCTCCGACCAGAAAAATACTAACTTATGAAGCTATCCTACTCATGACATTACGATGTAATGTATACCCTGTCAAAAGACACTGAGTCCCTCTTTGCTCCCATGTGCCATCTGTAGGAGTCGCATTTTTATCACTGGGACACGATACGCGACACCCACACTTAAAGGAAGAAAGGCCCACAGGATCTCCAGGGGCTAAAGTACAGGGTCTGCAGGGGTCGAAGTGCAAGGTCTGCTGGGTCCTAGCTAGAAACACACGGAAGAAGGACCTGGCTGGGAAAACCCACTGCTCCTACGCAGCTCAGAAGCAGAGACAGGAAAGGAGGCCAGGACAGAGCGCCCATTTCCATCTGTACCCCAGTGCTCCCCTCTGGCCAACTCCACCTCCTCCAGAGGTTCAGCTGCTGCACTCATGAATCCACAGGAGTCTAGAGTCCGATGGTCCAGTCACGTGCCACACACAAGACTCTGGGGGAGCATTTTAGAGCTACACCCTAACAAATCCCGGTTGTTCATATGGTATACATTTTGACACTCTCACCTTTTCTTGAGGTTGATTTATTTATTTAGATCTTTCATAACTCTGTTTTAGTTAATTAAGTTTTTTTGCCCTATCTTCAAATTCATGTTTTCCTTTTGCTATGCTAAATTTGTTACACCCATCCAATAGTTACTGCTATGTCATATGTTCGACTTTTACAATTCCATGTGTTTCTTATTTCTTCAATTTCTCTGCTGAAATTTCTTCTGTGCATCTCATAAGAATTTTTAGGATTTTTTCCACAAATTCTTTTGGGTCTTTATAGATTCCAATACTGGTGTCATTTAAAGGGTAATAGTTTGTGATATTTTAATATCATTCATTTTTCTAATTCTTCACCTATCTAGTGTGTTTTTAAATTGTGAGCAGGACACTCTAAATTCTAAATTTTGAAACACAAATTTTGTCTTTGCATTGTTCAAGCAGGTAACAGTTTGCTGGACAATGAGTTTTATTTGAGGTTATTTAGCTGTCTTAGGGTAGAAATGAGTTGAAGTTTTCTGAATACACTTCTAACACTTGGGGGTGGATAGTTATTGCTTTGTGCAGTATAACATTTCTGTGCCCTGTGGCATATGGGTTTCTACCCACTGGATGTCAGGAGCTCCCTCCTAATGGGGCAAATGGCCCTGCCACTAGCCTTGCCAGAGATCCTCAAGGAAAATCAAAGTGATCCTAGTTGAGAACCACTGATCGGGAGTAGCCACTTCTCTGGGATGAGAAAAACACTTCTCACATGTGGCCTCAAGGGAACATCCCAAATGGCTGTGTCAGCACTTGGCTTGATCTGAGCTTCACCTCTGCTATGGATGGGATATGATGTGACTGCGGCCCCTGGCACCCTCACCACCTTCTGCTCACACCGCTCATTGAGGAACCTTGCCCAGCCAGTTATTCAAGAAGGGTCATTCTGCCAACCAGTGACCTAACCTGACTCTGTCAGGAAAGAAAAGAAGACAAAGCCAGGTCCTGGACCTCAGAGTTAAGGACACCAGTTTTAGAACTTCCTTCAGGTGTACAAAGATCCTCATAGGCCTCAGGGGACTTGCAGGGCAGGACAGACTAGTGAATGCCTCACTCAAAAAGGGTGGAAAATCCCTGGCAGGGTGGTACACACCTATAATCCCATCTACTCAGCAAGCTGCAGCAAGGATTTGGGGTTCAAGGCCAGCTTGGGCAAATGAACAAGAGTCTGTCTCATGGGGAGGGTGGTGAATTATATTTGTAATCCCAGTACCTGGGAGGTCAAAACAGGAGGGTTACTTCGAGTTTGAGGCCAGCCTAGCTACACGGTGAGTTCAAGGCTGGCCTGAACTACACAGTGAGAGACACTCTGCCTTAGAAAGAAAAACAACAAATGGGTCTGGCTGTAGTTCAGCGAAGGTGCTTATCTGGCATTCATAAACTCGGAGCTCAGCCCCGAATGTTGCAAAAAAGAAAAAAAGATAGAGTTAATAGCTTAATAAAAATCCTTAAGAAATAAAAGAGTAGTAGTGGGAAGGGATCATTTGAAATTTCCAAGAGAAATGTAATGAAGGTCGAGTGTGCTCCTGTAACCCCAGCATACCGGAAGTGTAAGGTAGGAGGTATACATGTCTGAGCCCAACCTAGGCCACCTACCAATTTAATGAGACCCTGTCTAAATTAATAGACAGAAGATGATATACATACATACATACATACATACATACATACATACATACATACATAGATGGATAGAAAATTGAGCTGGGAATGTAGCTCAGGGCGAAGCCCAGGGTTCAATTCTCATACTACACAGGAAAAAAAAAATAAAAAGAGAGAGCAGGTAGGGCCTGAGCTCCCCCAAAAATCTCCACTGATTTCTATAAAACATGAATATCTCCCCTTACAGATTCATTACTTACCCCCAGCAGCACTAAGATATTTGCACTGAGCTACATACAGCCCCACTCTTTCTTCTCCTCTCTCCTCTCTTCTTTCCAACCTTCCTTCTTTTCTCTCTAAAAAAAAGAAATGAAGATAGCTGAATGTTGGGAACTGGACAACTTACTTGGACTTACAACTTACTTATTCGGACAACTGCCCCGTCCTGCAGGACCTTAAACTACAAAGATTACTGCACTAGTATTATTAGCCTTAAAATTTATTCACTGGGACTCACTTACTGGGACTTAGATTTAAGGATATTTTCCCTGCCCAACGGGATCTTCAATTACAGAGATTATTAGGGATAACTACCCTGTTGTATGCATGCTAGGATTAAGGGTGTGAAGGCTTGATACTAAATAAAGATGCAACAAGCTCGTGCGACTGGCCCCTTCTGCTGCTGTGGTATTTAGGCCTTTGGTTGCTGCTGCTCAGAGCAGCAAGAGTTAAGCCTGGGCTCAGCTTTTTTCTCAAGTTTCCAACTTTGTTGTTTGTTATTTGTTCATCCTTTTGCTGTGGGACTCATGGGAGACTGGAGCTTGCCACAAGGGTCTGGCCATGTCATCTTACCCTGTCTCCAACTGCTGAAAGTATATTCACACTTAAATACATAATGAAGACTGTGGTCTAGGGCAAACCTGATACGTACTTTTTGAGAACTTGAATACTCTGTAATCACCTTTCGTTTATTTTTTTCTAACCATTATTTGTATATTATCAGAGTATTTCAAACATGAAGTTATTTGAAATGCAGGCAAAAGATGAGTTTAAAAACACTTTTATTTCACCATAAGATGAATGAAGAAGAGTGCCTAGAAAGGAAGGTAAGGGTTGCTGTAATTAGAAATGGGAATTCTTCAATGAGATCTTATTGCTCTTTGATACAAAGGACAAATCTGGAGCTGAATATTGATCTGGGCTTTCTCTAAATCTCTAGTTCTTTCCAGAAATTCAATGATTATTTGGAAATGCAAAAATAGCATATATAATAAACTGTATCTATGTTTAATTAATGGAAACAGAAATAGTCACATAGATATATGCTGGTGGATGCATGTACTCAGCACATAGTCAAAAGTTAAATTTCCAAAATGACTCTGCTACAAATTATTAATGAGGGAATGACCTGGTTTATTAATTAGTTTAAAGAAAACAATCAGCATTTTACCCTGTGTCACCTAAAGAATGAGTCAGAGTGACTGGGTGATTGGGCTGCTCCCTTGTAAACTTCCCTGGAGGATCTTATCTGGAAACAATTTTAACAGGTGTTAGCAATCATTTAAAGGGGAAGCAATGTTTTCCCCTGCAAATCTAGGTGCATATCCCCAAAGTATCCACCTGGTGACTAAGAAGAGGAAGGAATCTGCAGATTTCATAAGGCAGCTGGATATAAGGTCAAAACTCAAAAATCAATAGCTTTTATATACATGAACAACAAATTAACTGGAAGAGAAATTCAGAGAACCAATTCCTTTCACAACAGCATCCCCCCCCCCGCAATGAAATATCTAGGAATCAATCTAACAAGGAGGTGAAACACCTAAAGCTGTCCCTAAATCAACCTACTGTGTTGATTTGGCATTGTGCAGAAATTAACAGCCATATTGGTCTAGAAACATCAAATTTAATTTTTTTCCCATTTGTTCAGGGATAATGCACTGTATTAAACAGGTAAGGTCTTATCTATGTGGATTTGATTTCAGAAATTAATAAGATATTCTCTTAATTAAAAACAGAAAAACTACAGCATTCTGAAAAGGGAGATGGAAAAGGATATCAGAAAATGGAAAGACATCCCTGGGGAGGAAGAATCAATATTGTCAAAATGACTATACTCCCACAACTACTATATAGATTCAGTGCAATTCCCATTGAAATCCTAAGAGCATGTTTCACATAAATAGAGAAAAAAAAATCCAAAAACTTATCTGGAACCAGAAGAGACCTAGAACACCAAAACCAATTCTAGGTAACAGAACATAGCAGGGGGTATCCTAATCACCAATTTAAACTACACTACAAAGCCACTGTGATAAAAGACAGCCTGGTATAGGCAAAGAACAGACTTAAAACTAGTGGAACAGACTAGAAGAACCAAAAATAACTCCACGTATACTAAGTTGCTTCATCTTCGACAAAGGAGCCAAATACCCTTAATTGAGGAAAGATAGCCTCATTAATACATGGCACTGAGAAAACTGAGTTTCAACTTGCCAAAGACTGAAGCTAGACTTATCTCTTTCATTATACACTACACTAAACTAAAATTAAAGTGGATGAGAAACCTAAATATTAAAACAGAAACACTAAACCTACTAGGAAACAAGTTAATTAGAACTCTTGGAGACATTGCTATAGGGAAAGAATTTATGAATAAAACCTCTACAGCATGGAAACTTAGCAGGAAGAATCAACAACTGAGATCTCATCATATTAAAAGCTTCTGCACAACAAGAGAAACCACCAGCAAAGCAAAAGGACAACCTCCAATATGGGGGAAAAATTAGCTGTTTCTCAAAAGGCTACTATCTCGAGTACTTAAAGGACTCAAAAAATCAACCCCTTATATTTAAAGACTCAGTTCAAAAATGGGCATCCGAAATGAACAGACATTTTTCAGATGAAGAAGTAAAAGCAGCAAAGAAACATGTTCAACATTGCTGGTCATTTGAAAGATGCAAGGATCGTCTTCTGTTTGTGTTACCATATTACTCATCCAATCTACACAAAAACTTATACTGAACATTCATAGAAATATTATTCATAGTGGCTCAAAGTTTGAAACAACCTAAATGTTTTATGAACTACAGATCAAACCAACAAAATGTGGTGTGACCATATGATGAAATGTTAACTTACCATAAAAAGAAAAAAATATTAATACCAACTACAACTTAATCAAACCTTAAAACCATTATGCTAACTGAAATAATCCAGACATGAAAGACTACATACTACTATATGATTCCATTCATAGCAAATGTCCAGAACAGGCCAATCTGTAGACACAAAATGTCAACTACTCATTTCTTGAGACTGAGTATGGGTAGAACAAGGATTGCAAGGAGGTAAGGAGTAATGACTAAAGAGTATAAGGTTCTTGGGGAGACGACAAAAATGTTTTAAAACTAATTGCAATAATGGCTGCCAAATCTGTAAGCATGGTAAGGTCACGAGTTGCACATTTTAAATGGATGACTTATACAGTATATCAATAATAGCTCAATAGGGCCCGGGGAGTTAGCTCAGTGGTTCCAGCGCCTGTCTTGCAAGCGCAAGGGCCTGGGTTTGATTCCCTGGTAACCACATACCATACTGCGTGTGGAGACTCACGCCCAGCAGCAACCAGTACCACATACCACAGTGCCGGGCGTGGTGGCTCATGCCTGTAATCCCAGCACTTGGGAGGCAGAGGCAGGAGGATTGCTGTGATGTGAGTTTGAGGCTGAGCTCAGGGCCAGCCTGAACCACAAAGTGAGACCCTGTCTCAAAAAACCTAAAAAAATAATAATAATAATAATAATAATAGCTCAATAAAGTTATTCCTATAAAACAATTGGCTTAAAAATGTTTTTGAAGAATATGGCACTGGCTTAGGTTATTTGGAACACAAACAGAAAATGATCCTTGCACTAGGAATTTTGGTGTAGTCACTGGAATAATAACACATAAAGTTAAATGATAGCACAAATGTTCATCTTTGTAAATTTAGTGTACTAAATTATTAGTCATATGGCAGTAACTGGCTCCTAATGTGACAGGTATCATAAAGGTCACTGGTGGGTGAAAGCATCAAGGATCAGAACAAGGACGTCCAATATCACGTCTTCAGGGGTTATAGCTAGAGGTCCGGCTAGCCAGAAGACAGCAAAGAGATGCAGGGACCTTTATCAACAAAAGCAGAGAGATAAAAATCTCAAAACACATAACTTCAGAGTAATAAGAGATTAAGGATCCCAGAAATTGCTATATTAAGATAACTATACAGCAAACATACATTTTGAAATAATTATATTTTGTACCGATTATGCACCTTAGCTCTTGTGTTCACATGTCACAGTTGCTAACCAAAACAATGGTAAGAAGACAATCATGTTACCATAAAAATTTTAAAAAATGAAATTAGTGAAAAACAATTTTTTGGAAGTTCATTGATAAAAGAGAGATTATATAACATTAAAATCATGAGACAACCCATTTCATATACTTCAACTTAATACGTAGACATGAGTTCAGTTATGTTATTTCACAGCAGCAGCAATTAACATATCTTACATTTTTATAGCTTGTTTGTATATTAACTTCAGAGCAAGTATGTAATTACATGCACAAGTTTACCAGGAAAACAACATCAATTATAGCAAGGCTAAAATACAATTAATAATTTCATTGAGTTATCAAGTTGCTTGAAGTATTAAGGTAGGTACATGAGACCATGTTTTACAAGTAAATAACTTTGTGATGAGCAGATTCCTTTTAGAAACTATGATTTACTCTTACTCTGAAAAAAAAAGGATTGATTTTCCAGACTCTTTAATTTTCAGTGGATGTCCACCCCTGACATAGTCAAACCAAGGCCAATAAATACACCCCAAAAATATTCAGCAGTTTAAGTGTGCATGCCCTAGGTAGATTCTATGATTCAACTTAAAAATTCCTCCATAGAATAAATAAAATAACTTATTTCAACAAATCAATATTTTTAATTTTTGCTCAGTTAAATGTAGTTAGTTGTACTACAGAACCTAGGCTAGAAAATTCAAAAAAGAACTATTATATTTAGAACTGTTTATTCTAAAGAGCTAAACCTCTGCATTCCAGCCTCTGTCTGATATGAGGAAATTGAGGTTCATAGATACTTATTATGAATTTCTTTTCATCTAAAAATAGAAGCTCCTGAAACATGAAGGATTATCAGGGAATGATGCTGCCTTTATTCCCCTGATTTTCCTCCTTAACTCTTTTTAATGAAAGTCTTAACTTGTGGTGCCTCAGGTACTCACAGAATACCTACCAGAACATTCGCGGACCATGCTGAGAGCATTCTGCATTCGTGAATCACAAGACTAATTTCCTTCAAGAAAATAAATATTGGTGATAGTCTGGCTTTACAAACAACATAACTGTAGAAATTTTCAGAGTAACTTCCTCTGCTGTTTAAGGTAATGGCTCTATTATATAAATATCATTTAAAGACCACTCTTCTTTGGGATAGTCAAAGAAGTAGTATTTTGCTGCGATAACATTATCAGTTTTGAGAGTGGGAAAATTTACTATACTATTTTCTTTTCAAGTTACATGGCTCCAAAATTATGAAGAGTACCTTTGGCACTTTGTACTAAAGTATAATCCACCTTCCATGTGCTCAGCAGTAGGATTTCCTCATTATACATTACTTATTCTACCTTTTAAGTAGACAGCCTGCTTTGAGACCTAGTAGCTGGAGGGGACTGATCTCATTAAAAATCAGATTTAAGAACATTTACACATGCTTCGCACTGTATTTAAAAAAATCAACAAAAGCCTTTGAGACCATGTTTTTGCAACCTGGTTTGATGTGTTCACTTTCTCAGAGGTAAGTTTGTGGCATGCTGAAAAGGGGCAGGAGGACTGATGAATAAAGATCAGCCTTAGCTTCACTCACTCCCGAGTCCCCAGAGGAGCTCTTTGAATGAAAACTCCCAGAAAAGCCTTGATCATTCCAGTTAAAATTTTTAGGAAACAATTTCTAACATCTGACAAACCACATAAGGGAGAAAACATTAGAAAGGAAAAATTCTGTAATTAGGAAAATATGTATATAATGTGGAACTTATATCAAGCTAAATTTAAGAAATATAATAGGAAAAGCCTTAGTAGGAAAGGAAAATGCAGTAATTCTTTCTAAGAAATTTAGTAATCATTTAACATCTCAGTGTCACAAGCTGAAGTATGTCTCCCTAAAATCCATACATTGAGGCCCTAGCCACCATTGTGCCTGTTCTGGGAGATGGGGCCTTTATGGAGCTAAATAAGGTTAAATGACGTAAGGGTTGGGTTCCAACCCAACTGGACTGGTGTTCTTAAAAGAAATATAGAAGAATAAAAGACACAAGATCTCTCTCTCTCTCTCTCTCTCTCTCTCTCTCTTTCTCTCTCTCTCTCTCATACACACACACACACACACACACACACACACACACACATTTCTCTCTCTCTCTCTCCCCTCTTCCTCTCTTCCTCCCTTCCCACAGCCCCTCCCTTTCTCCCTTCTCACCTCATTCCTCCCTTCTTCCTTTCCTCTTCACAAACAACCAGCTTCCACAAGCCAGGACAGACAAAAGGTCTCAGCAAAGCCTTGAATTTTTACATACCCTTCACATGGGAGGGGCATTTCCTGTCAATTCTCAAACAGTAGAACATTCTCCACTGTATGCTCTCTTTCCCTCAAGCAGCCTCTTGTAAAAGACTCAAATATTACGTGCATCAATAAGAATTTGGCAATGTTTGGGTTACTTATGTCTCAAAACTAGCCACAGTTTTCTGGGCCAATGATTTAGCTCAGTGGTTCTGGTATCTGTTTGGTAAGTACAAAGTTCAGTGTTTGGTCTCTGGTTCCACATACCACAAAGCCAATCCAAGCACTCAGGAGGTCAAAGGCAATAGGATTGCTGTGATTTTGAGGCTAGCCTGGGCTACCAAGTGAGTTCAGGATCCAGCTTGAACTACAGAGAGAGACAATGTCTCAGAAAAAAAGAAAAGAGCTACAGTTTTTAAACTCTAGAGTTTTGTGTCTCAACTAACATCATATATTCATCTTCAACTGACTATATCTCTGTCCTACATCGTATTCAGTGCAGGACCCACATGGGTACACTTTTATCTGCAATTTTGTGGTTCTTTCTAACATTCAGAAAAAAACAGAAATCATTCTTAAAAATTTGCATGGAAGGGTTACAAGGTGATTCCACTCATTTCTCTGGCCAGAGCATGTTACATGGAAAAGCTGCCATTCAGTGATCTCAGGAAATATAAAGCTCTTTCAGTACAAAGCAGATCTCTTTCAATATGTTTAATTATGATGGGACATAAATGTTAAAACCAATGCTTCTCTATGCAATACATCTCCACACACACAGACATAGAGGTGAAAATGGATTCAGGTACTAGAAATAAAATAGACTATGTCTATACACTAATAACAATTCAACTCAAATAAGTGTAAGACTTTTACTCTGAAAGCTAAAAAAGCATTACTGAAAGAAATTGAATAGAATTTAAGTAAATGGAAATATATCCCATGTTCGGGAATTGGAGGATTTCACATTAAGAAGAAAATAATTCCCCACACATTGTATGATAGGTGTAACAATCCTTATCAAACTCCAAATGCATGTTCTGCAGAAACAGATAACTTCATCCTAAAACTCATATGGAGATTTGAAAAGCTCAGAATAACCAAAATAATCTTGATAAAGAAAAAAAAAGTTTCAGGACATATGTGTCCAAATTTCAGAAGTTAATTCAAAGCTACAGCAATTGAGACAGCATAGTGCTGGGATAAAGATATATATAGACTAATGGTATAAAGTTGAGAGTACAAAAATAACCCATACGTATCTACACATGTTTATGTTTATTTGATTTTTAACAAAGGTTCTCAGATCATTGTATGGGGAATAACACTCCTTTCTCAAATGATGCAAAGATAACTGGATTTCCACATGCAAAAACAGTGAATTGGACCCTACCCTCGCCATGTCCCAAAATGAACTCAAAACAAATAGAAGCTCTAAATGTAAAAGCCAAAATTGTGACGTTCCTAGGAGCTGTAAATCTGTATTATCTTATATTTGGGAACAGCTCCTCAGATATGACAGAAAAAAGATTAAGCTAAAGAATAAAAGAAACATGTAAAATGGATTTGATTAAAATAGAAAAGGGATATTATCAAGAAGGTGAAAAGAAAACCCATAGTATGGGAGAAAATATTTGTTAATTTTATGGTTGATAAGGGTCTATTATCCAGAATGTATAAAAGATTCTCACAATTCAACAATGAAAAATATAGTTAAATTTTATGAACAAGTACCTCTCCAGAAGGATAAAAAACTGGACATTAATATTAAAAAGATGCTCAACATAATTAGTCATTAAAGAAGTTCATATCAAACTCACAAGATGCCATTTTATTTACACTAGGATGGCCATAATAAGTATAAAATTTTTAAAAAACAATAAAAAGCATCAGCAAAATGTAAATAAATTGGCAATTCCATGCACTGCTGACAGGAATTTAAATGATGTCACTGCTGTGGAAATAATTTAAAACTTTCTCAAGAAGTTAAACAAAATTAACATACAATCCAGCAATTCTACTCCAAGTTATGTACCAAAGGCAATTAAAAACAAATGTACTCATGAAAACCTGAATAAAATGGTCCTTGAATTCCATTATTTATAATAGCTCAAAATGGAAACAACTCAAATGTCTGTCAGTGACAAATGGATAAGCAAAATACAATATATACATTACAAAAGAATGTATCATTATTCAGCCATACAAAGAAATGAAATATATTAGATGGCACAGCATGGGTGGACCTTGAAACATGGTAAGCAAAAGAAATCAGACACAAAAGGCCACAAAACATATGATTTCATTTATGTGAAAGTTCCATAGTAGGCAAATCTACAGAGACAGGAACTTGGTTCAGGGTTGTCAGAGACGAGGGAAGAGGGAAAATGAGGCTGATCATGAATATGTATGAGGTTTCTTTCAGGAGTGATGGAAATGTTCTGGAATTAGAAATATGTTTTGTATTATATGAAATACCTCTCAACAAAATAAAGTAGTACATCACTTTAAGTATTCTGATTATTTTCCTCTATCACTTTCATAGCTATTTTATAAGACCCTACAATTCATAGCCTGTTACTATTTAACTCATTTTAGTTCTTAATGTTCAGGGAAGAGATACAATTATGTTATCTCAGTTAATGGGAGTTCCACATACAATGGAGCCAGCTCCACAACCAGGCCTTGAGAAGAATAAAAATATGTTTAAAATACAGCAGTTGTTTTATTAGATATAAAAGTGGCTCTTGTGTTTCAACAATGCTAATAACTGTCTGCTAAGAAGCTGGCAGTCTTGGCTCTTTGTTCTGGGATTCTGCCACCGAGTGTGACTCAGCTATTCTCTCTTTGCCTGCTATTGCTGTTCCTATACTGAGTTTTCTCTGCAGTGCCACTCTCAGGATTCATGCAGAGCAAGTCTCTGATCGGCTCACAGGTCATAATCCACTGAGATTAGCCTGGGTGGAAACCACTGTCAGTCCTCACTTCCTAACAGAAGACTTATACTCTGTAGATAACTGTCCAAACTGGTAAGGCAGGTACAGGATCATGTGATATAAGGTAAACAGAATGCTGCACAGTATTTCTACACAAAATGTGTAATCTAATCTTTTCATAAAACAACATCATACAAGCCAAAAATAGAAATATTCTATAATTAATCTGTACCTTTCAAAAATTAAACACCATGTAACACAAACAAAAGCTAAAGAACTCTTCTATCTTACAGGAAACAAAAAAAGACATGACAGCTAAATGAAATTCATGATGACAAATTGGATCCTGGCCCAGGAAAAGAAAGTAATAAGTTTATAGATTATTGTACTGCGTCTATGTTAAATTTTTTAATTTTGAGTTTACATGATTATTATATAAAAGAACCCACTTTTGTCAATAGGAAATGAACAATGAAAAGTTTATGGTGGATTATTCTCAAATAATTTTATAATCATAAATATACATGGATATGATATATAATATAAAACATATATTTGTGATATTAATAGAATCGGTATATCACATTTTCTCAAATATATTATATCTAATGTATTTATTTGGAAATATCATGTATACAGGTGTGTTTATAAATATTTAATACAATAAATATACCTAAGACATACAGAATGCTATTAAGGGAAAGAAAATAATTGTATAGCCAATGTGAAATGTTGATGGTTAGTAGATCTGGATAAAGACTATGCCAAAATTTTTGAGCTACTGTTCCATCTTTTCTCTCTTTAAAATATTTTGAAAGCTTAAAAATAAGAAAATTAAAAAGTAATGTCTGGTGATTATATGAAACTCCAAATTTGGGAGCCATGGTCATGACTAAAGTACAGTCCAAATTACTAGAATTCCAAAGAGAGAGGAGAGATGAAGGAGAAGGAAATTTATATGGTCAATATAATTCCCGGTCAGTATTTTCAAATTTGATAAAGAAATTTAGAAATACAAAGTGTTTAACAAACAAGTAGAATGAAAACAGAAAGAAGCACATGCTATTGTATGAATTCTCAGAGACTCAAATGTTTGGTTCTATATAAGGAGAGTCTAGCAGAATACCACAAGGACACACTCTTTTGATAGCACTAATTGTATTCATTTCCGTGGCTTCCATAACCAATTAAAACTCTACTTAAAACAGCAGGAATTTATTTTCTCCTAGGTCAGGGCCATGCTCCCACTGAATGCTCTAGGGAAGAACCCTTTCTTGTAGCAGCTTCCTCATGCCTGCTGCCTGCCGGCAACCCTTAATGCTCCTTGCAGGGAGATTCATTCCAATCTCTGCCTCCACTATCATACGGCCTTTGTGTTTGTGTTTCTGGAACTCCAAATCTTCTCCCTTTTCTTTTAAAAGGCATTGGTCACTGAGGTAGGGTCCACTCTAATCCAGTATGACCACATCTTATTTCAGTTACATCTGCAAAACTTCTAATTCCAAATAAGGTCACATCTGTACACACTAGGGATTACGATTTGGATACATCTCCTGCAGAACACAATTCAACCCATTACCACTACACATGATGTGAAAAGTCAGAAGATTATTTTAAGCATTTAGGAAAGAAACCCATCTTTGCTTAGGGCCAGAGAACAGACTGTTAACAATCAGGCAGAACATTTAATTATGAAAGAATCTGAATTCCCAAGAATGCCAAATTTGCGGTCCCAGCGATTTTCCTATGTTAAACACAAAGTCCTGATGAAAAAGAAATGTTGCTAGAGACCCAGGACATAAACACCTGGGTTAGGGTTCTATGCTTGAAAATCCTGACCTTTGAGGTTATCCAGAACCCCTTGGGAAGCATAAATTTGCCTCTCCCCACACTAGAGCACAACTAGCCTGTCCTTGCTTGGAGATGTTGCAGAAGAACATCTGGGGGAAGATTGATATAGGAATAGCAAAGCCAGGATGGCCACCAAGGGACCTATTCTCATAGCAATTGTGTTATTGGCCTTCTCTAATAGTCTCCATGCTTTTAAAGACAAGATAAATTGGCATACTTTCAAGAAGAATATTATTTGACATGCATAATTCATATGATCAACAGCTGAGCAGAAGTACTCAGTCACCACAACAAAATATCTTGCTTACCGCCTTTCCAAACAAACAAATTCTCAGACGTAGGCCCAACCACTGAAGGAGATGTGTGATCCCCTTTGAAAAGCTTCATAAAGGAAGCCACAGCAATGTTTTAAGTAGTGATTTTTTTCCAATCCTTCTACCAAAGGGATAGATAATCATTTACCCAAGTAATTCTACTCAGGGGAAAAGAGTATACCCTTATCTTTTAAAAACTTCCCTGCTTTCTCTCATGGCTTATACAGTTACCAGGATTATCCCTCAATGCAGCCAAATGAGCTATTCCCCTAAAGGAGGAAAGAAACTATTGGCCAAATGTGCTATGGGATCCGACTCATATGTACAAGCAGGAAGTGAGAGGAGGGGCCTGAAAATGAGCAGTTAGAAGGTGAAGTGGTTGAAGTTAAGATTATGAGGACTCTCTCCTGGGACTCAGGGTGTGATATCCTGTCAAGGACTCCTATAGCCAATCTGAACACACTATTGGAATCACTCTTTGAAATTTGGAGAAAAGAGAAACAAAGATGGCCCATAATGAATGGGCAAAACCTTGAAAGCACCTGAGCAGAGTATCCAGTGAAGGTGGAAAAAAATTAAAGAGGTGGACCCTTCAATTCTTACAACTAAGAACAGGAGCACAGACATTGTAGACCCCTTCAGATTTGGGAGAATGAAAGCATGTGGAAATACTGCCTCCACCAGTCATTGGGTAACTTGGGAAACTGCCAACTGTGGCTGCACTAAGAACAAGAGGGCTTAGGAGCAGTTCAGTCTGTAGTGTCAGTAACAATGTCTTTCTAAACATGTGTCCCACCTGATTCTGTCATGCTGAACATGTCAAAGGTAATAGAATGCTGTGGGAAGTCTATGCAAACTCTAAAGCAGGCCTGCAATAAAAATGGACAGAAAATGGTGTGTAAATACCTCAATGACTTTGCCCTTAAAATAAATGTGTTCAGAAGTATATGTTTCACTGGCTCTATAGTTTCCCTAATGGGATCAAGTTCTAGATTCAGTGGCGATGGGCTTGAAGGCACACACTGTATTGTCTGCTTCCCCTCAGGCTTGTTTCTTCATTCTTCTATTGTTCTCCTACCACACAAATTACTCAGCTTAAGCATTTTACTATTATGCATAAATTGAAATGATTATAGAGATTTAATTTTGTAAGTTTCAACTTAATAGTTGAATTATTTTAATTTAGGGTCTTCTTCTAAGGACATCTATACAAAGATATTTAGTTTCACCTATTTTTAGTTCTATATAGATACATTTATATTACATTTATTTTTTGGTAACATGTTTTTGTTCAATATGCTATAGTTCAATTATTTTTCCTACATATATATATAATATTTTCCATTGTTTCACTACTCTATACTTCATATTTTTACTCTCTGTGGGTACATGAGTTATACTGAGTATGAGCTTCATACAAAAAGTAAAGCCATAAATTCTGACAGGTACATCTTGGTATAATTCAGACAAGTTTCTGCAGGGTACATGCCTTAGGGCAGAATTGCTAACCATAAAGTATGGTTATAGTCTCTCTGCTTTTTAAAGAATATTCAAACAAAAAAAATGACCTGTACAATGAGTGCAAGGTTAGCACTGCAATGTCTTCCTCCTCACTTCTCTCTCTGCAGCCTATCTCTGGTATCCGGTACTATGCAGCCTCAGGGAGAAAAGAAGGCAGAGTCCTTTGACTTCTCTTAAAATATCACCTTCCATATGTGGTGCTTGAAGAATATCATCCCTGAAGGATTTTTCTTCAACAAACAGATCCAGTTCCTCTAGAGATTTCACTGTGGGAAGTATCTACAAAGTGATGATATAATTTATTGTACAAAACAGATCAGTTTTGAGAATGACAAGAAATGCTAGAATTAAGTATTCTGACTCTCTTACTGCAGATATAAGCCAGATATGTGCCAGACAATCTACAGTGTACTTCACTGTTATCTTGTTCACATCACATTTTATGTGCATATTCTCAAAGCAAAGAATGCTTATGGAGGAATGACTGGTTCATATTAAATTACTAAAGAGGGTAACTGGCCACATGACACATTCCAATTTATAATCCCAGCTTCGGGGATTTCATTATGAATCTATTGTACAGCACTTAATGACACATCTAAATAGGAAGAGCAAAACATACATCTTTCGGTGGCAATAGGTAGAGCTACATCTGCTGTGTCCTCTCAGAAAATGATGACTACATATTTGATCCTCAATGTAAGAAGACAAAAGCCCTAACTGTAATTTAGTACCAAAGGAAGTTTTTCTTTTTTATTGAAATCTTTATTGGTACATTACATATACACATCATGATTGCACTCAACAATGAGAATTTGTACCAGTATATGACACAACTTAATTCTCTTTTTTCCCCAAAAGAGGTTTTTCCAGTTTTAGTTAGTTGCTAAATAATTGTGAGAAAGAAGTCAAAATAAGGGAAAAAATATTAACTTCCTCTCCACTTACTGACCAGAAAATAGTTCTCTTTTACATAAAAGTTGTACAACAGTTTGTATTTGGAAAATTGAAAGTGTGACATTTTTCTACAAGCAGAAATATGCAAAAACAAAACTATTTTAGGCACAAAGAAATTTCACAGGGTTGGTATTTGTTTTTATACACCATTCTGTCATAAAATCTCTTGTTTAGATAAGTGAAACATCAGAATAGAAAAGAAAAATGAAAAGTTTAACAGGCACAGAAACACTTGGGTTTTGTCAAGTACTTGGAAAATAACAGAAGAAACTATTTCATGAGAACCTTCCAGCACTCACTGACCTTCATACTTAGGCTCCATTAGCTCATAAAATCCTCTAAATAGTTTCTTGAACTAGAAAATTATTTTCCCATTTTATAGCTCAAGATAATAAAGCTCAATTGCTTTCATAAATTCTTGCTCTTTCCCAAGTTACTCAGTGTCTGAGGCAATATTTGAACTCAAGATTATTTCACTTTGAAAAAATTTTACACTTTTTTTTTTAGCTTTTTGAGATAAGGTCTCACTTTGTAGTTCTGACTGGTTCTGAACTCAGCTTCAAACTGAACTCAGCAATCCTCCTGCCTCTGCCTCCCAATTTCTGGGATTGCAGGCCAGAGCCACCACACCTGGCACTGTGGTCTGATTGCTGATTGCCGTGAGTCACCATGCATGGCATTGCTGTATGTGGTTACTGGGGATCAGACCCAGGCTCATGAGCTTGCAAGGCAGGTGCCAGAACCACTGAACTAAATCCCTGGCCCAAATTTTAGACTTTTTAAAAACATTCTGAGTGTTCACGTTTATTCACTATCTCATAAAAGGTGCTACATTTCAAATGATAGTTTAATCTATCCAGCAAATATAGTGTCAAAATAAGTATATCAGATTACAAAAATAACTCAAAATTAGACAACTATTTTGCATCTCACTTTAAATTACTCTTTGACAATTATTACTAAACTTAAAAATTGAATTTTTAATATTTAACTGACCAAGAGGTAGAATTATTCTAAAGAATCAAAAAATAATTTCATTTTAAAGTAAATTTGAGTTTAATTTTCTTGAATTTAGGAAAAAAAATATGTTGTCAATGAATACAATAACATATACAATCAAATAGAATTAACTCCTAAATCCTCACCGGCAAAATATTTTTTCTGGTTGCCACTCGATTATGTACAATTTTTGTTCACTCAGAGAGTTCACTTTGATGTACAAATTTTTTATCTCATTTTATGAGTTTGACATTACTCTAGAGCATGAAAATTTAAGCCACTGAGGTAATGTTCCTTTGTAACCCCACTTATTTCAAGATACAGTGAAAGTGGAAGGCTTTTACATTATTCATTTCTGTTGTTCTTCCTTTGCTGTTCCTCAGGCACAGAATTTTTATATTTTTCTCTTCCATTTTTCCTTTCTATCTAATGTCTACAATTTAAACATCATTTTGTACTAATCTTCTTACCCTCTGGTCTCTCTTCTTTCATGTGGCTTAGTTTTTAATTCATCAAATTCTTTTGAAATGCCTGATCTCTATTAGCAGTTTTTCTTCTCTGGGGGCACATTAAAAATAATATGACAGGAAAGTTCTCGGGGCTGGAGGTGCTGCTCAGTGGTGCTGCCACCTCCCAGGCTAGTTGGCATGTGCAAGGTCCTGCACTTGATCCCTGGTTCCACAGGAAAAAAAGAAAAAAAAAAGGAAAGAAAAGAAAAATACTCACAGTATTATGAGCCACACCTTCAGAGAAAAATATAAAAATGACAAGATGACTTTTATGATCCCTGTTTAGCTATAACTATGCTGTACTAGCTAAGCTAAATACTGAGTCTGATGGAAATTCTGACAATATTACTAATTTAGAGTCTCAAAATGAAGAACGATGAACCTGAGAGATGTTCAATAGCATTTTTCTTGATCTGTGAAAATGATAAAATCTGAAAACTATCGACCTAACTGTATAGTTTTGTAAAAAGGACTATTTCATTTATTGATAAGTAAAGATTTAATGAGTGACTAAAAGATTCAGAGATCTACAAGTAGTCACCTTCTAAAAGGCACTCTATCCAAAAGGTCTATCACAAGGGTGTTTTTCTGTCAACTACACATTCTACCTAAATTCCATCAGAGAAGTAACCGTATGGAAACAGAGGAGGTCAGGTTTCAGAATCTATACTGCAAATAATTGTACTGTAATCTATATCTTGTTCTTATAAAGAAGTGCTTTTGAAAATGAAGATGAAGAAAGCTTCTATGTTGAACTAAGGAAAAAGTAACCTGTGGAAGATGTTAACCTGAAGACACCACAGTCAATTGGGGGAAATTTAGTAGCACTAGATGTAGAAACCAACCTGGTTTGGCTAAAGATAAAAAGTAAATGTGTGATTAGTTCAGTTAAGTGACCAGAATGAATAAAGGGAAAGGATGACGCCCGGCTGGGTTATGACTTTAAAGAGATGGAGAAGGAAGACTTATTTAACAAATATTTGGGTGCTTATTTGAGATGACTATTGTAGTCAGGGTTTGCAGGCAGAGAGACTTAATACAGGATGCAAGATTTATAGGATTATTTTATAATATTCACCCAAAAAGTCAAATGTAGAGGAGTGCAAGAGATCTGTCCTCCTGTTAGAAACGCAGAATCTAGCTAAAGGCCTTCTCCCACAACAATGTCCCACACAAGTCCAGCTAAAGCCCAAGGTGATGTCCTCCATGAGTTGCTGAAGGCCTAGCATGCACACTAATGTCTCACATAAGTCCTCATGGAGGATCAGAACTGAGGCCTAAAGGCCAGTGGTGGAAGGTCAAAAGTCTGTGCTGGCAGAATGAAAGGTCTGTGCCACCAGGGTGAGGGATGTGCACTGGAGCCAAGAAGCATCGCTCAAGGTGAAGACCGAGCTCCTCTGACAGCAGCCATTCCCAGTAACAGCAAGGGGATGAACTCTTTTTATGACAAGAAAAACTGAGTTCATATTGGAGAAAACCAGTCACAACAAGCTTCTCCAGGAAAATCAACAGCATACAATGTTGCGCTCCAGTTCTTCTTTTATGCCATTGGCAACAATTCTCAAGTGGGTCTTCCATGCCCAGAACCGTGCTGACTCAGTTTGGCTGGGTATTGGATGTTTAACCACCACACTGATGTACTGAACCTGGTTATGGAAGTGAGAAATGAGGATGAAAAATGATGTGGTCCCTGCCCTTGAGAGGTCAAACTGGAAAGCACTGTCCCTCAAAAAAAAAAAGAAAGAAAAGTATAAGAAGAAATTGTAGAAAGGCAGATAGAGGAATCAAGAGTTTTGAGATGCACAGAGCTTGAGTAAGATAAGGAATAAAATCATCCCAATGAAGCAGATAACTGAGAAGGTCATTTTGCTGAGGAATCTGTCTTTGCTGTTCTGTAGGGGAGATGAAACTGCCCAGAGTGGCGGGTGAACGAGACATGTGCAGCTAATGATGATAGAAAATCATTCTTTAAGAGACTTGAAGAGCCCAGAAATATGATGGGATGTAGGGAGTGAAAAGGGCAGTTATGATATGTGGAGAAGATAATCATACTTACATGTCAGGAAACAGTTGCTGTGGAGATCAAATTTGAATATACAGAGCAAAAAGTGTGAATTGTGAAGCAAATTTCTTGTAAGAGATCAAAGAAAGAGATGGAATCCAAAGCATTGACAGAAGGTTAGCTTTCTAATCAAGGAGGAATGACTACTTGAAGAAGAGAATATGGAAGGGGAGTAAAACTGAGTGCACACAGGATGAGATGGAGCAAATGCAGTTGGGAAAATAGAGGGTGTCTCAGAAAGTCTTCTGCTTTCTGTAGTATGCAAAGTGAGGTTCCCTGTTGAGAGGGGAAGGCTAGAAGCCGTCAGACAGCTGGGAACACAGTGTCTGAGGAGCTCTGCATCTTCCTGGATGTTTTATCTATGAGGTAACTAACTGGTGATCAGCCTTACTAATGCCCAATGACATACAATGAAAACAATGAGGAATATCCAGAGCATACGATTAATAGAGAAAGTAGTGCTAGATAGTGACAGAGAGTGACAATGTGAATGGAACATAAAAGAGGTATTTTAGGAGGTAAATATGCCCGTATCTAAGGCTATACTCTACTTTCTTGAAGTTCTTACCTTGGATGCCCCAATCAATCTGCTATTATTATCAAAGTTCCAAAGACTGATAACAATCCACAGTTTCAAGTTTATCCCTAGACAAACACCATTTCCAGAAATGGCTTTCCAGAAATGTTTGATGGACTGATAAAGAAAGGAGGGGATATTAAGGTCAATAAGAAGAGATGATACATCATCAGAAGTCTATTAACTATGCCAAACTTATTAATGATTAATTCTCATTGTGCCACCATTAACTGTTGTAGAGTCATAAATTATTGAGAGTGTTTATGAGTTGTGATCAATTTTACTTCATTTTTAAATTTTACATATGGATAAAATATAATGCAGAAGAAAGCAAAGATAACTGAAGAAATTTTGAATAGTGGTTCTTCTTGAAAATACACAAATGAGATTAATCCTTTCCGTTTGTCACAGCACATGATGTTAAAGATCTAATCAAGATCATCCAGAGAAAGCACAGGTGAACTTTTGAAACTTTATTCACCAAAGTATAAGGATGCCTGTAAACTTTGTATATTGTATTTTTAAAAGTTAATATATAATTTGTACTATAGCATTCACCTTTTTAAAGTCAACAGTTTATTAGTTTTCTGTCAGTTCACACAATATTTTTAACAGTCCCCAAAGAAACATCATACTTATAAGCAATTGCTCCTCAAGTTCTTATCTCAGCACTTAGCAACTTTCTTTCTCTAAGGATTTGCCTACTTTAGGCCTCTCAGATAAATGTTATATTATATACTTTATGGCCTTTGTGTCTAGCTTCTTACACAGGACTCTCTTTTCAAGGTTCGCACAAGGAGATGCCTGCATCAGTACTTCCCTCCTTTTTACTAGTAAATGCATGACTATTCCACATTCTACTTAGCCACTCATCACTAATAAATACTTGTGTCGTTTCTACTTTTTAACATATATGAAGAAATCTGCAAAGAAGTTTGGGGGAATTTTTGTATGACCATGTGTTTATAATTCTCTTAGATGTGTACTTACAGAGCGCATTGCTGGGTCATATGGCAACTCTACTGTGAGGACTTGCCAGGCTTCCCTGCAGAGGCTATACCACTTTGTACAGTCTCACCAGCTGTCATGGTTTGGATTTGAAAAGATCTCCTAAACTCATGTGCTAAGGTTTGGTTGCAAGTTGATGGGTTTGGGGGAAGTGACTGGGATCATGAGAACTGTAATGTTAGCAACTAATCTTCTGATGAAATTATAGTTTGATTACATTCCTGGGAAGTGATGGAGGGATGCAGTTAAAGGGAGTGGATTATGGAGGCATGACTTGGGAACTATATCTGCTGTCCTCAATGTCTTTTTCCATTTCTTCTCCTGGCTTCCATAGTGTGTAGCTTCATTATGCCCTTTACCATGATGTTAGGCCTAAAACGAATGGGGCCAGCTGACCATGGACTGAAACTTCTGAAGCCATGAGCTATAATAAATCTCCTCTCTTTAAGTCATTATTCTCAGGTATTTGGTCACAGTACTGAAAGATTGACCAACACATCAGCCATGTATGAAGATTTCAATTTCTCCACATCCTTACTAATACTCATTTCCACATTTTTTAGTTATGGTCACCTTAATGAGTATTAAAGGCTATCTCACATAGTTTTGATTTGGATTTGCCTAAATGACTGAGAGTGTTGAAGAGTTGAGGATCTTTTCATGTGCTGATTAGCCATTTGTATATCATCTTTCTAGAAATATTTATTCAAATCCTTTGCTCATTTATAATAGGATTATAATTTTGTCAAATTTTAAGTGTCATACTCAAGAATCATTGCTTACTCCAAAATCACGATATACAGATTACATATGTGGTGTGTGTGTGTGTGTGTGTGTGTGTGTGTGTGTGTGTATAAGAGTTTGTAGTTTAGCTCTTAAATTTAGACCTTTTGTCCTTTTTAGTGAATTTTTGAATATCGTATGAGAAAGAGGTTCAAACCTTCTTCTTTACTATATAAAAGTATCATTTGTTGAAAAGACTATTCTCTATTCCATGACTTCCTTTAAAATCAATAAATATAAGGGTTCATTTCTGTATTCTGAATTCTATTTCAATAGTTCATGGGCCCATATGTCATTACTATATTACTTTGGTTAGTACAGTTTTGTGATAAGCTTTAGAAATGAAAAGAATGCTCCAAATTTCTTCTTTCCCAAAACTATTTTGTCTGTTCTAGGCCCTCTGCATTTCTACAAATTTTATGATCAGCTTTTCCATTTATGCAAGAGCTAGTTGTGAGATTTGATAAAGATTGCATTGAAGTTGAATGTGATCATAATGTATATCTAAAATGTACCAATAGACTCAATAAAGGAAAAAATAAAGACTGCATTAAATCAGTAGATCAACTTGGGGAATATTGTCAGTTTTATAATATCATGTCTTAGGGGAATGTCTTTCCATTTACTTAATGCCCAATTTTTTGGGTAATGCTATATAGCTTTCAACATATGATTCTTGCATTTTTTAGCTGAATTTACTTCAAAGTAATTTTTTATATTTATGCTACTCTGAAATGATTTAATTTCACTTTCAGTTTACTGATAATGCATATATATAAAATTGCTTGCTATTTATTATTTATTTATATACCATGTGTTTGCCAAGCCCATTCATTGGTTTTAGTTTTTAATTACATCACTTAGAGTTTTCAGTATACAAAATCATGTAATTTATGACAAATAATTTTGTTCTTTATTTTCCAACTTGAATATTTTAACTCCTCCATTATACTGGAAAGAAATAGTGAGAAGTAAGAGATACCTGTCTTGTTCATGAATTTAAGATTTCAAGCTCTGACATTAAGTATGATGGTAGATGTGGATTTTTCATAGATTTTGGTCAGTTCAAGGAAATTATATTATTAGTTTGATGAGTGTTTTTAGTCATTTTAAACCACTGAATTTTGTCAGATGAGTTTTTATAGATGCTGTGATTACTATGCGATTTTGTCCTTTATTTCACAAAGGACAAAAATTGATGACCTAAATTGATTTTCTTACTTTTATTAAACTTTTCTTTCCTAAGATAAATCCCATTTGGTCACATTATGTATTTTCTTTTGTTCTGCAGTCAGTTTACTAGTACTTTGATGAAGATTTTTGTGTTTATATGCACCATGATCATTTGTCTGCAGTTTCCTTTTCTTATGATGTCTTTAGTTTATTTTAGCATCAAGGTAATGCTGGCCATATGGTATTTTCTCCTGTTCTATTCTTTGGAAGGATTTGTAAAGAATTTATTACTTATTCTTTATATACTTAGTCAAATTCAGTAGTGAAGCCATATAGGACTGAGGTTTTCTTGGTGGAAAGTTTTTAAATATCAAATTCACTCTCTTGTTAAACTTCTGCAAGACAAATCAGCAGGTGACCATGGTGACTTTGCTGTCCTACATTTTCTTCCAAGTAATTCTCAAAACAACTACAGAATGTGTGTGGAATGTGGCACCTTAAAGGAAATGACCGGAACATCCCAGGCTCTGTACTTGTCCACCCCAAAACAGAATGTCCTCAATGCTTCATCCTGGTGACTCCAGTTGCCCCCAGAAATAAAACCCAGGTCAGAGTGTACTTTTGGTTCCCTCCACTGTGGGGTAATGTGGGACACAAACATCCCTACTAAGCCCCAAGGAATCTGATCTCCATGAGTCTTGGGTCTGTATCATCCCCTGCAGCTGATCTGTGAATATTATTTTCTTTAACTTATATGAGCATTGGGTCTCATCAGACTTGTGTGCACACAGCAATACTGGTGCATATTATTGGCAAATAGTCTTCTGCAGGGATTGAAAATTGGTGAAGAGTAAACTGCTTTACAAATTCTATTTGGTTATTTTCTTCTTTGATTTGTTTTGTGTCTTTGTAGTAATTTGTCCATTTTTATGGAGTATTTACTTTGTTGGCATAAGATCTCGGTTACCATATTCATTTATTTTTATGGATTTTTTTTTGAAACAGGATTTCACTATGTATTTTGAGCCAGTCTTACACTCACTGTATAGCCCATGTTAGCCTCAAACTCAAGGCAATCTTCCTGCCCTATCCTCCTAAATGCTGGGATCACAGCCCTGTGCTACCACACCTGGTGTTACCTAATTTATTATCATAAAATGTTCACAATATACTCTGCATGATTGTTTTTGCTAAGTAGCCATGTCTCCTCTTTTAATAGCTTTGTTCTCTGTTGCTTGATCATTCTAGCTAATGTTTGCCAAATTTGTTTATTTAAAAGAACTAATTTTTATTTGCTGTTTTCTTTTGGTTTTTCCATTCATTCATTACATTATTTTCTTTCTAGTCTTTTTATTTCTTTATTTCTGCTTAATTTGTTTGCTTTTATAAATTTTTAAAATTTCCAAATATATGATTATTGATCTGCTATATGTATTCTATAATTTAAACATTTTAAACTATAATTTTCTTTCTAGCCTTGTGTTAGCTGCATATTTTTGTATTTCATTTTTTTATTCAAAATATTTTGTAACATCTGTAAATTCTCCTTTGACCTACTAGTGAGGAGTATGATGCATACTTTCAACATTTTTGTGAGGTTTGCAGATTTTCTTCTGTTGTTGATTTCTAACATTATTCCATTACTCTCACAGAATGTATTGTATGTGACTTAAATTCTTTTAAATGCATTTTTAGGCCCAACCATATGTTCTTTATATAATGGCAAACATTCACTGTGTGTTTGAGAATAAGTGTGCTAGTGTTTTTAGAGGGAATTCGTCCCATTCTTGGTTGATTTACAGTATAGATCAAATATTTCATATACTTGATGATTTTTCTGATATTTGTTCTATTATGATGACTTCAAATATTTCGAGTTCCTCTTCTTAGATGCATTTACATTTAAATTGTTCTGTCTTCTTCATGGATTGCTTCTTTGTATCTAGTAATGTTTTAACAACATTCATTTTATCTAACACTAATGCAGTTCTTCATCTGTCTTTGGTTTGCATGGCATTTTTTTTTTTACATTCTTTTACTTTTACTCTTGATTTCCACTTGCACCTAAAAGTGTCACTTAAGTGACATGATCATGTTGCTTTTGTCAGTTTCTTTGTTTCAATGAAAATGTTTAATACATTTGCTCCATTTTGCTATTTATTTTCTGAATGTTTTATGAGTTTTATGTTCCTCTGTTTCCTTCATTATTAGCTTTATGTCAAGTACTTTCCATTGAACTATTCTTTCTCTCTCTCTCTCTTTTTTTTTTTTTTTTGCCTTTTTCACTTGTATGGATGATTTCAGTTGTCGTCACTCTGGTGACTGCAACTAACATCTATCGTGGGTCAAATAATTTTCTCCCTCACCTCAAATTCCTGTCCACCCAAACCCCCAATGTGATATTATTTTGAAGTAGGAGTATTTGCAGATACAATCAGTTAGGGCATACCAGAAGCAGACTAAGGGAAGAAGGCTGTGAGCTGACCGAGATACAGGTGATGTCACTACAAGCTAAGAACTGATAAGAATTGTAAGAAGGTACCAGAAACTACAAAGAAGCAAGAAAGGATTTTTTCTCTAAAGCCTTCAAAGAGAGACTAGCTCTGTTGACATCTAAACTTTAGATGTCTAAAGTCACGAGACAGTAAATTTACACTTTTAGTCTTTCCAATTTGTATTAATAGAACAAGGAAACAAATGCCACATCTTTATAAAACATAGCTCCTACTGATATCAACTTCATTACTATGTTCCTAAATAACTCCGTTCTCTCTCCCTTTCCACTATGCTTTGCCATATAACTTGTGGCTTTATATTACTGCATACACATCAACACAAATTTGTAATTATTGCTTTATATAATTGTCCTTTAAGAGGAAAAAGCTATAAACCAGAATTACACTTATTCCGGTCTTTCTATTTGCCTAAGTAGTTAGTTTACTTATGCTCTTTGTTTCTTCACGTGGATGTGACTTGTTATGTAGGTTTCTGGAGTTCACTCTGAAAGACTCCTTTTGGGATTTGTCATAGGGTAGCTCTACTGAAAATAAACTGTTTCAGTTTTGATTATGTGGGAAGTCTTAATGTCTGCTTCACTGTATGTAGTTTTGCTACACATAGAATTCTTTTACAGTATATAACATTGCAATTTATGCATTTCACAGAACCACAGCATGTATTTTATAACACAATATCTGATTCTAATTACAATACTTCTTTTGCATTCATTTTGGCCACCATAAAATTAATACATTCACACAAGCTGATATACATAAAAAGATACAGGGAACTATTGAAGACAGAAAATACATTCAAACAATATTATAAAAGAAATGGCAAATTTTTAGGTATTGGGTTATTTTTACATATTTGATACATATATTTGCACATAAGTACCATGTGATGGTTTAATACATTCAGTCACATTAAGAATATATACATATCCTCAAACATTTATCATTTCTATGTAAACATTCAAAATTCTTCCCTCCAGTTTTTTAAATATACAGCATGATATCATTATCTAGTTTTGCCACTGTGATAACTTATTTCTTCTAATTTACCTAATTACAGTGTAGTTATTCATAAGCTTTTCTGCAACTTTGTTAAGTTTGAGAGTTTTTGCTGTGTCATCAATGCTTCTGTGGAGAAGGCAGTACTTTAGGTCCTTATTCTATCACTCTAAATGGGTCATTCTCAAATTTTGAAATTTTAAATAACAATAAAAATGTGCTTGTCTTTATTATCTAACAGCACATGTTGCTTAGGTTTACACCTAATTTGTGAATGATGAGGCCACTAGCTTTTCTTCTCTTTCCATGTTATTTTGCCACTTCATTGGCTGTATATGTCTCTACTAAGAAGAGGGAAAAATAGAGTGTAGAACTCAAATCAATCATTTGCCCTCCCTGAATCACTGTAATACCAAAGTTCTCAAAGACTAAACTGAATCAGATATCTAAGTGAGAGAGCTGTATTACTCAACATATGACTTTTCATGTTTTTTGTATCTTTGGTTGTGATATCTTCTCAGCACTTCCTGTTAGTGTTCTCAGACTATGAGCAGCTTATCTTTTCTAGGCATATCAATGACAGTGGCTCTTCATAAGTTCTATTACGTGATGTCAGATAATATCAGACTCAGATGTCACACAATTTTAAAGCAATTGTAGACTCCTTTCTTTACCTCACAAAATCTAAAACACACCTCCAGTGCTGCTCTCTCATCTGACCCCTGCATCAGTTTCTTTTACCAGCTGTGGGCTACAGATACAACCCCAGCCAACCCACTGCTAACAGAGTCCTTCTTCCCTGAATCTTAACTGCCTACGATGCACTTGTAGGGATGCCACCAATATACTGGGCCACATCTCACCTTTCGATCTGAGAACCAGGGATAATCATTCTATTTCTTCAGCCCCAGTGTGAAGGCACCTTGACACCTCTTCTTCTCTTACACCAGTTATTCTCTTCTTTTGTCTGGATTGCGGTAACAGGCTGCAGTTCTAGTGCTTATGACACCCAGTACTTAATACTGGAGCCAGAACAATCCCTCTAATAAGTAAGTCAGAGCCCGGGGTAAGTCATATTCAATCTATGTAATGACTTCTGTGTCATTTAGAGCAAAAGCCAGTATGACAGAAACCTTTCAGACTCTGTTTCTTTTCTCTTTCCTACTAGCTTCTCTCTTACTTAACTCATCTTCAACCACACTCGCTTTCTTGCTGCTACTCCTTAAAAATACTTAACATATTCTCACCTCAGGGCATCAGTTCCTGCCGCTTTTCCTGCCTGAAACCTTCTTTCACATAGCTACTAGCTGACTTCCTCCTTTATAATGAGTCACTAATCATGTTTCAAACTTACAGATTGCCTCTCAGCCCCTGCCTGCTGTTTCATTCTATGTTTTCTTTATTTTCCACAGTATATTTTAATAAGTAAGAAATTGTCAATAACCAAGAAGATGTAATAATCCTAAAGTAGTACATAATAGGAGCTTTAAAATACCTGAAGCAAAAATTGACAAACCAGAAATTAGATTTAAAATAGTGGTAATTTTTACATTCTTTCTCAATCATTGATAAATCAAGTAAAAAAGAAATCAGTAAGGACACACGTCTGAGTAGCATTACTAAATGCTGTAGCCTAAACTAAGACATATATATTCTGTCTAGGTTAATTTATTAACAATGCTAGTAAAATAAAAATCATGATAAAGTAGAAGACTTTGAAATCATTTGAGGTATATCTTTACACATTATGGAATTGGAAATCAATAACTACTACATATAAAATCCTCCAAATTTGGAAATTTAATAACATACTTCTAAATAAATGAAACACACATGGAAGAAATACTTGCACTCAATTATAAAGAAATACAACATGAAAATTTACAGGATTTGTCTGAAACAATGATCAGAGGGAGGTTTATGTTTCAATACCTAAACTGTAAAAGAGGAAACATTTCAAGTCAATAGTGTAGGTTTGCACAATAAAGAAGTAAACAAAGACCGGGTCAAATGGGACCATATACACACAAGAATTAAAAGACTCATATCACAGTGACATATGTGCACCCATGTTTATAGCAGCCCAATTTGTGATTGCTACATCTTGGAAACAACCCAAATGTCCATCAACTGAAGACTGGATAAAAAAGCTGTGGTTCTTCTACAGAATGGAGTATTACTTGCCATAAAAAATGATAAGTTTGAATCATTTATACTTAAATGGACATACCTTGAGGATATCCTCATAAGTGAAATAAATAGGGCACAGATAGGTACATATTACATCTTTTCTCTGGTATGAGAAAATAAAGATGTAAATGAGTCCTAGAATTGTATGTTATATATTGTGAAATAGAAAATGCTCAATGTAAAATAGGAAAAAGGGGGAAAAATAATGAGATTATAACAAAAAAGTAAGGAAACAAATTTCATGTATATGGGGGGGTGGTAGAGTGGGTAGGGCTATGGGAAAAAATGAGAATTAAGTTGTGTCTTATACTGGTACAAATCCCCATTATGGAGTACAATCATGATGCGTATATGTAATGTACCAATAAAGATAAAAAAAAGAAGTAAACAAAGAGCAATTAAACAGAAGATGGAGACAAAGGAAATAAAGAAATATATGTCAATGATGCATAAAAGCAGACAAAAAGTTAACAAAAGGCTGAGGCAGAAGGATCACAGTGAGTTTGAGGTTAATGTGGGCTACATATCATGGGCTACATAGCAAGTTCAAGGCCAGCCTGAACTACATAAGGGCACCCTAACTCAAAAAAGAAAAAAAAATTAACAAACCCAAAAGTTGGTGCATAAAAAATAACATATTTATAAACTTACAACAAAAATAATAAGGGAAACAAAAACGGAAACACAAACTACTACTAACATCAATGTAAAAAAGGCTGGCCGGTTAGCTCAGTTGGTTAGAGCGTGGTGCTGATAACATCAATGTAAAATGGGTTATGGAACAGAACCTACAGTCATTAAATAATAATAAGGCAATATTACAAATAGTACACAATCAGTAATTTTGACATATGGGATGAAATAGATTTATTGATATATACAATAAATCAAAAGTGATTCAAAATATAAGAAATGTAACATTTTCTATACCTAAATAGAGAAACTGAATTTCTAGTTTAAAAAAAAATTTGTATAAAGCAACATTAGGCCATTTGGGTTCTTCTATAAAGTATAGTGGAGTTAAATAACACCAGTGCACACAAACTGTTCAGAGTTATGGAAGGAAGAAACACTTCTCAATTCCAAACCCAGATTAAATTATAGTATAAAAATACAGAATAATGTTTTATAAACTTTGAGAAAGTTTTCTACAAATTATTAGCAAATCCAATCAATACATAACAGCAATATAAAATGATAAAATGCAAGGTTACATTTTGACACTGATATAATTGACTGCAACAACAAAAAAGTGAAATCATCATACAATCACCTTACTGGATGCAGAAAAAGCATTTGGCAACATTCAATCCTCATTCATGGTTTAAAAAAACTTTTCAGCCAATCAGTACAAATGAACTTTCTTAGTTTGATGGTGATACCTAAGCCCACTGCTAGCATTAATGTAATGATGAACTGATGAGCACTTTCCCTTTATGTTGGAGGGCAAGACAAGGATGGTTGGCTTTGTCTTTATTCTAAGTTGAACTAGAGGATTTCTTCAATTTAAAGAGGCAAGAAAGAGATAATATACATAAAGAACTACAAGGAGCAGGGCCAGGGATTTAGTTCAATGGTTCTGGTGCCTGTCTTGCAAGCACAAGGACTTGGGTTCAATCCCCAGTTAACCACATACAATACTGGGTGTGGATACTCACACCCAGCAGTAATCAGTACCACATACCACAGTGCAGGGCATGGTGGCTCACACCTGTTATCCCAGCACTCGGGAGGCAGAAGCAGGAGGATTGCTGTGATGTGAGTTGGAGGCTGAGCTCAGGGCCAGCCTGAACCACAAAGCAAGACCCTGTCTCAAAAAAAAAAAAAAGAAAAGAAAAGAAAAAAAGAACTGCAAGGAGGTAAATTGCAGAGCTGTGATTCACCAATCTGCTGAAGACTCCAATACTTCTGTCCTCCATTGACACACTGAGCCCCGTGAGATGTCATGTCAGAAGGCCTACCTGGCACAGTAGCTGTGGGGCAACATGCACACTGCAGATCTTTATTATGGGCTTCCACCAAAATTGCTAGGTTTTGAAGTCACACAGTACATGGCTGTAATTGATGAAGTAAGACACACGTTGCCTCCAAAACCCGAAGGCCCTGGTAGATGTTGCGCGCCTCTCTTATTGTGCGTGCTATATACCACAACTGCAACTTGAGCAGGCATCCTCCTGCTGTCACCTCCTATCATGTTTCAGCCTGATGCCTCTCTGCCTTGGTGCTCCTCCCTGCTGTACACATAAGGCACACTCTTCACCACTGCAAGCAGGAGTAAAGGTCTCCTGTCACCTACACTACCCTGCTATTAGCACTCACTTGAATTTCACTCATAAAATTCTCTGCCTTACTGTGTGCTTCTTTACTTACTGATGTTTCTTTGAAGCTGTTCTATTAATTTTATAAATTGAATATAATTGGTGTTCTGTATGGCTCTGTTCCCCTAGCGAAGTGCATTCAAGAAGTAAGGCTCTTTGGCCAAAGCAGTTTTAGTAAGAACACCAAGCTGTGTATCTCCCGAAGGACATCAAAAGGTGTTACATCGGAAGCTACACCAGTATTTAAAATAACCACAGCAGGTGTGGTGGTGCACACATGTAATCTCAGCATACTGGGAAGCTAGAGCAAAAGGACCACAAGTTTAAAGCTAGCCTGAGCAACATAGTGACTTAGGGAGACCCTGTTTTAGTAAAGAAAAACCATATTTTAAAGGGCTGATAATGTAGCTCTGTGTGAAAAAAAACCCATTTCAAACCCTAGTACTGCAAAAACAAAAACTGAACAGAAAGTAATGTTGTCTCACAATTCAGATACTGAGTCCTAATTTTTCCCCAACATTTTCCCACTCACCAGTTCTGCTACCTTTTTCCCAACACTTGTTACCAAGTCCTTACAGCCTTTAGAATTTTGGAGCAAAGCCCTCCAACCATCCACACGTATCTTTTTTGGCCTACCAGTGGCGTAGTAGAAACAGTGCTTTACAATGGACCAGCAACTAACCACACGACCTGAGCAGCCCATATAAATTGATATTCCATCCACTCAAAGCCATTAAGTTAGGTACACACAACTGCATTGTGCCATCAAGTTGAAGTACATGTGAGCACACTTATTCAGGACCTGAGGCACTGGTGAGTTAAGTGAGGAAGGGACCCAAATCTCTTTGGTTCCTATTCCTTTCTCCTGTCCTACACCTTTGGCCTCATGAGGAGTTAGCTCTAATTAGGTGACAAAGTAAGACTTGGGCCTAGGTTACCAGGAATGGTTGTGTACAAAAACGCACTCAGAAGCAGACAGCTGCAGCACTAGAGCTGGTTTTCTTGGAGGGGGATGTCCTGGAAGGACAGTATTGAGAAGAAACCTTCACAGTGGCCAGAACTTCAAACAGTACACAGAGTTGTGCAGATGTATGTGGAAAGAGAAAGGACCAGATGCTGAATTAGATACCAATTAGATACAGTGAATGGTCTGCCTGAATGACCAGGGATTTTGAATAGGATTAGAGAATTGGTAACAAAAACATCCAGGAAAGAGGTATGTGGAAACTCCTGTATGGGTAGGCAAAGGACAGGAATGTGTTCCATGAGAATGCTCACCAAAAAGTAACTTCACCATAGAATTTTAACATTTAAGTAAGATGATCAATTCTGTGGATGCCAGTAAGACTTTCCCCAGTTACCTGTCAACACAATGGGCACAAGATCAAAGTGGCTCTGCGTCTGGCCATTACTAGATGATTGTTGGTAGGGAAATAAATTACTCGTGAAGGCTTAGGGATAAAATAACCTTTCAGAGTCAAGCCTACACAGCATCTAGCATGAGTGCTCGATACATGCTTCAACTATGAACACCCTCAGCTTCAACTTTACCAAATACAAAGTGAGAAAGAAATGACTAAAATCCTCAATCTCGAATTATATCAATTTTTTCCCACAAGACAATGAGTCTAAAATGTATGTATCAGTTTATTTAGTTTTGTCTAATACATAATTGATTGCACAAAGTATAAAACTGTAAAAAGTAACCCAGAAAATCGTACAAGTTTTTTGAAAAGGTGATTTTAAAAACATTATCTTTTAAAAGTGTGACTGTGAGGTGCCACAAGACATTGTAACAATGTGCAAAGAGGAATAACACACACTGACACCAAAGCTGATTGCATATCCACAGTTGCACACACCAGGAGAAAACTGAAGAATTACAGACTTCTATTGCTGTCATCAGTATGTCTACAACAGGGCTCATGAACTTTAACAGGACTTTTAACTGAGTAAATTGATCACATTAATACTTATAAGTCAACTCTATACTATCACTTGTACATTTCACAAGTCTCAGAACACTGTACTTTTTTAGATGTGATACTAACCCCAAATACCAACATCCTCTTTAAATAAAATTTTGGTGATAAATTTAAAAATACCATTGGCAAGTGTAGGATTCAATGGTATTCAATAATTCATAATGTTTGCAGCCATCACTGCTTCTAGAGTATTTTCATCCCTGCAAAGGAAATTCCACACTCATGGAGTAGTCACTCCTCTCTCCCCTGACACCCACTTCTCTGATTTGTATCTATGCTTTTACTTATTCTGGATATTTCATATAAACATAAACATACAGTATGTCGCCTTCAATGTCAAGTTTCATTCACTTAGATTTTATTTTTTCAATGACTACTATGTCTCTTTAAAGTAGATAATTGTTTTTATTAGTAGTATGTCTATAATACATAGTTATTCTTCTTGGGGAATCAGTACATGAACATACTACATCTTGATCATTTTTACCCCCCTCCAACCTCTCCCCTAAGCCAATTATTAATGGAAATCATAGGACAAGATATATTAGAAACTTAACAACATGTAAAGTAAGTGTTTGAGTTAGTGCAGTTGTCTCTCAGGAATGGCTGATCGTTAGTACTGACTGGTGCTTCAATACTAATCAAATGAAAAATATAAATATAACATCCTAAATGCAAAAAAATGTTCAGAATTCTCCTGAATATTAGCTGCTTAAAGCAATTTCATGTCAGTCAGGGCTGTATGCACAATGGTATTAGAATACTGTAGAAAATCAGTTTTTCTCTTTAGATCAAATCCTTTATTAAAAATAGTTCCAAATTTTAAGCCATTATTTGAAGTAAAAGACATCCAATTGACATAGGTATTCATTGGGTTATTTTATTCTCAAACAACTGTAGTACTCAATATTCATGTCTATTTAAATTAAGTAATGTGGTCAAATCATTCAGCAGCACACAGCTATATTTTGAAATTTTTTAAACTACAAACTTTTTTTTTTATTAGTGAGTTCAAAGGGACTTTCTAGAAACAAGACAACTTATAGTACTTAGATCTACAATTACTAGCCAAAACTACGAAATTTAGGCTATTAGTTATCAGGAAAACAGATTTTTATTTTTATTTTGGGTAATGGAAATCAAATTCAGGACCTTGCTCTTGCAAGGCAGGCACTGAAACCACTGAGTTAAATTCCAGGCCTGAGAACAAGATTTTTTAAACATACTATATAATAAACTAGGCTTTTTAATCGTCCCATAGAAAAATGAGGTCATAAATCACACAAAAATGACAATATGAAAAAGGAGCTTTCAACAGAAAAAGTATTATAGGACAGCAGAGGGTAGAACTTCCTTTTGTCATCTTCAATCTTTTGAACAGTAAGAGATTACTGCTATACTTCTATAATCAATCGTAAGTAACAGTTAATATAACAATGAATGTTAACTTTTTACTATGAGTGTGGAATGCTACCTGACTCTAGTTTCTCTGCAAAAGACTGAATGTATTTATCAAACTATTTACCTGTTTACAATTTTTGTGTGAGAAAAAATATTCTAATGTCCTGTACTTGAAAAGATAAAACTTAAATCTAGTGAATTTGTCTTTATTGGGAAAGGGCAGTCTGACTTGATGAATTTGGTTCCAAGAATTCAACAAAAATACCATTTTACTATTTTCAGACACATAAACTATTACTATCACCAATCACTAGAACTGGCCTGTGTGAGAAAAATCATTCCTATTAAATGTTTGCATGGAAGAAGCAAATAAAATGATTTGCTCAGAAATCTATTTAAAAAAAAAAAAACATTTCTCTTGTTTGCCTCAGAAATGTTTTTCTTCATAGTAAAGAAGTTTCAACCCAACATGTAAAAGATTGGCATCATTTATTGTACATCTACAGAGCATGTCCATGAATTTTCCTTCTAACCTGCTTATACTTTATTAAAAAGTCACACTCTATAAAATATACCAGAATATCAAACAATCTGATATAAAATATCAGTTGTGAAATGTACTGAGGTAACAGTTGTGAAATGTACTAAGGTAACTAAAATATATTCATTAATGTACTAGCTAACTATGAAGACTACATATGTCAAATTTATATATGGATGAATTTATGTAATTTTTCAGTCATGCATGCAATGAAATTCTTGTAAATTTTTCTAGCAAAATGCCTGGTTTTAGGAAAAGATTTGCAGAGTAACACTTCCTTTTTGTATTGCCCTAAAATTCTTTCAATAACATTTGGGAGAAACCACATTGTTACTCTAGGTACATTTTACTAACATTATTTCATTTAAATATACTTTCTCTTTTCTGCATTTATAAAGTACAAAGTTGATCAATGTCAATAAGTGAAAATAAGTACATAAAAGGTGACTGCAAAAGAAAACCATTTTTCTTTCTCTGATGGTTTTTAGAAAGGACCTCACTCAAATCGGCCTTTACTAAATTCATACTTGTTTCTGAAAAACAGTATGAACTGTTTTACTTTATTAGTAAGTTTAAAAGGCATAACTAATATGAACTGATATGTTCTGGCTACCTCATCCACATGAGATTATCACAGCAGCATTCAGGTAACCAGCCAAACACCTTCAGAAAAATCCCATTCATCAGAATCTTTGTCAAGAGGTTGAGAATCAACTGCTCTCCTGTTATTGTATTTCTTTCCCACTAGGTGTTCCCATCATGTCACTTCTCAATGCCATGTACCACACATGAAACAAATGCTTTTAAATATCTGAATAAGTTTGTCTTGGGACACTTAAAAATAATAAATCTCTTATCTTTTTTGGTATGCAAATCTTTGTTGGCATGCAAACATGAAGAAATCTGCTTTGTTTCAATTTTGGCTTTTTTTTTTTTTCAAAAAAAGCCAAACCTCCACAAGCAAATGTGTTATCAATATAATAATAAAACTGCTACATCTTCAAAGAGTATGGAAGTTTTGTTGAAAACTTCATCTTCAACATGACTAATATCCTAACAGTCACTGTTAAACGACAGGAAAGAAGAGCAGCACAGAGTCAAAGACCAAAACAAATTCTATACTACTGATAAATTGGAAACTAGATCTAATATCTTCTTAATAAGAGCTGAAAGGATCCCTATAATATTTTTCAGGATTTAATCCAGTATTTCTTTACTTCTACACTTTATCTTAAATATCTACTATGTTCATTCAAGTGCAACCACTAAACAAAATAATGAGTTAACCAGGCTAAACATCAGTGCTAATGAACTAAATTTACCCTTCAGTAGAACAAACACTGATAAAACACTAGTGGAATTTCAAACAGTAAATATTAAGTTTTCAAAATCTAACAATCATAGTACCCTATGTACTTTGTCATATGGTTGTAAGATATAGACAACATATATAATTTAACCATCAGTAAGTTATAATTACTCATAATTGTGGATTACGTGTATATACACACATATATCCACTCCAGTAACACATTAGAGGACAGACCTATAGCCAGTACAGCCCAGACTTTCTCTAAACTTTCATACATCACTATGCATCAGAATCACCTGGAAACCTTAGGACAAATTGCTAGTTTCCATCTCAAGTCTCAAAAAGAGAGGGAAGGAGAAGGGGAGGGGAAAGAGACTGAGGAAGGGAGGCAGATTAAGAACTAGGAAAGGAGGCAAAAGTGAATTCAGGTATTTCCCTCCACCCTGATGCTTGCTTGCCCTTCGGGTTTGTGGTTAGCAAAATCAATCAACAAATTCTCAAGTGACAACCTACTAGGCCCCTGTACAGACTTGTTTATGCTTAGTAAGAAGCTACACAGAAGGTTTCCATTACAAGTTTTAGAGAAACAATCATGGCAGAAACTATTTAGCCTTTCAATTACCCTAGTCAGGACTACTTTCAAGACACAGAAGTGGCAAAGAAAGCTAAGGATTTTTTATGTACTGTATTAAAAAAAATTAATGTTCACCAGTAAAACCTTACTCAGCACTGATAATCAACCAGCAACCTCTGTCACATGCCAACATCAATATTACAGATACATGTAATTGTATGTAGAATCTGTCAAAGTACTAAAGTTTTACTTAAAGTTTTTAAGCTAATGAGTCATATAAAGGGAAAACAATTTTATTAAAACAAACATATGTTGCACAAAGAAAACATTTTAACAAAATTGAATGGTGGCATAACAAATAAAAAATGGCAAGAGATGTGTAAAAGAAATATAGGTGGAAAAATGTTAAAAATCTCACGATCCAGTATGGAAAAAGAAATCTATGCTTAAAAATCATGGGTTTAATGAAGCATAACCAGAAAGCAAAAAGTTAATGCTAGTGGTATCCTAATCATAGACACATTCATCAGCAAAACTTTTAAGGGTGGAGTTATAGTTTACAGTACTTGATACCTTATTTCTAGCTTTTTCACAGAAACACAGACTTTCTATGCAATTCCATCCTGCAGTGAAAAAGAAACTTTAAGCACTGAAAAGTAACTATTCTAATTAAAATGACAGGTGAAGCAAAACTCATCAGTTGATTCAACCAAAACAAATCTTAAGCAGTTCAGAATTCTCTAATGCCCAAGGAACGCCTCTGCCCAGCCTGACTGCCATATATGGGAATCATGAGTCAGTGACCACACAGCACTCTCAAGGACAAATGGAGGAGGATACAATGAGTTTTGCCACTTAAAACAAGGTAGTTTGTTACCATTTCAGTTTATCAAATGCCAAAAATCGCCTAAGACAAATTATTTAAATATATAGCCTCATCTTTGCAATTTATTTTTAAATACTGTTACATATGTACATTTCTTTTTATGGTGACCACATCAAGCTTATATACTATAAACCAATTTGAAAAACAAAATCATACTTTAAGAACAGGACTTTGAATATTGTCGTATCATATTTTGTTCTTTATACAAAGATACAACTTTTACTTTCTAGTAAGGATGTGTGTGGGAAATTAACTTGAAAACATTTTGAGGAGATTGTCAATCAAAACAAGTTTCTGCTCAATTGTTACATAAAAGGCAAAATTTCACATTTTTAGACGCTTACAGTTGTATTTTTAATAAACATTGATAGGCAAAATTTTTAAATGCTTATGAAAAAATACTTAAGCCCTTTTACATTCAGAATACTTGAAATCTACTCATACGCTATGCCAAATTCAGACTTAACATGAGGTAATTTGCTTCTCAAACATTTAATACATAGCAAATAGTACCGTGAATTTTTAAAATTAAATTTACAGGATTGCATTTTGTTTGCTTGTTTTGCTTTTATCTGTCAGGTTAAACACTGCCATGTCTTGGATCTGGCATCTAAAAAAACCAAAAGCTATAAATGATCACTGTATAACAGCTGTAAGAATCTAAGACAAACATATCTTTGTATAGTATTTTTAAAACATCTTAAATGCCATTACCAAATATTAGCAGTTACTTCAAATATTGTGATTTAAATATTTAAGAGTGATCAAAATATTCAGTGAATGTTTAAATTTTTTAAATTGCCAGACATATTGATACTAATCTCCCTTTGTTTCAGACATATTTATTCCATCATTCTTGCCAATTTTTGAAGCAGTTCAGGAAGTCCTCTTTTGTGAGCTCTTCATAAGGTGTGATCAAAACAGTGAATGCTGTTGCCAACTGCTATCCAACAGAAAGGCATTACAATGTGCCTCATCCACCTTATTCACCAGATCTGGCACCATGCAACTCATGGGTCATCACCAAAGTCAAAACGACTGTGAAAGGTCTATTTCAGTGGTCCTAACAGTTCAACTAAAGACACTTAAGATCCAGAAGAGAAGAATAATGGCAATGTGTCTTACTTTCACAAATTTTTTTAATGTAAATATTCACTGTATTTTTATCATTTCATATACTGGAGATCACATATGCATCAAGGACTATAGAAGGGGAGCGCTTTATAATGATCTTATGATAGTACTTAAGCAACTCAAAATGTTTATCTGAAAAACCTACGCTGCCAAAATTTGATTCAAAGTTTTACACTTTGATTGCATGGGCTTCAACCCACAGAAAACACAAGGAGTAAACTGTTTGGTCAGGATCTTGTTAATTTTAAAAAGAAAAAATTTAAGAACCATGAAAAATATTAATTCTGAAAGTCATATAGCTAAAAATTAAATCACCCTGTCCAGCAAGTTCCAAAAATTTCACACATTTCAAACATTAAGGCAACGTTTTTCCAACTAAACAGTACTTTATAAAAATATATGTCACTTCAAAACATTATATATACACAGTGACAATTAATTTAGCTAGTTGTAATATTTAATACATTAATAAAGTATCACATATTACAAAGAAATTACACCAAGTGCTTGCATATATGTGCAAGTTACAGTTTTTAAAGTACAGGCTTTAAAACTGAGCGCAGTGAACGTCCTTCTTTAGTGAGTTCTCGGGTCACACACATACATGGCAACGGGATGGCTTCCTCCCGTTTCTCGATGATATTGTAACTGCATTTCTTCAAGTGGTCAGCCATGCTTAAGATGTCAGCAAATTTCCATTCATTAACAGAACAAAATGCAGTACTGAATCGCCACACCTATAAGGAAATTCCACAACAGATTTAAATAAGTCACTTATAGAGCCAAAATGCACTTCTCACTAAATGCACATATTTTTACTGTTAGGGAAACATCCAATATAGCTTAAAGTAGTTTTAAAAGATCTATTTAAACAGAAATCTGTCAAATATTTATAAGACTTCTATGAGACAATGGCTAAACAAAAAACATTAAAAACCACAGCAAATCTGGCTTATTCAATACTATTTTAAAAATCATAATCTCATGAATTCAGAACACTTCTCTTTTTTATTTTTTGCTGTGCTGGAGATTGAATTCAGGCCCTTGTGCTCCCAAGGGAGGCACCATAACAATTTAACTAAATCCCCAGCCCCACTACTTCTTAATATATACTTCATGCTATTCTTTTTTTCCTGTCCAAATGCCTTATATAGAATTATCCATAGTCTGGCTATAAAGACATTATAAATGTTACTTCTTCGGGGCAGAGATTTAGCTCAGTGGTTCTGGTGCCTGCCTTGTAAGTGCAAAGACCCAGAGTTGATCTGGTGACCACATACAACAATGCTGGGCGTGGAGATTCATGCCCACCAGCAATCAGAACCACATACCAGAATGCCGGGCATGGTGGCTCATGCCTATAATCCAGCACTCGGGAGGCAGAGGAAGGAGGATTGCTGTGAGTTCCAGGCTGAGCTCAGGCCCACCCTAAACTACAAAAGCAAGACCCTATCTCAATAAATAAGTAAATAAATAAATAATTAAAAAATAAATAAATGTTACTTTTTCTCACTAGGTTTTTCTCCCATTCTTATTACCTCATACAAAATGTATTAAAAACACTCTAGAATATTCTGCAGTAAGGTACGTTAGCTTTCCACTTTTCACACATACTATAGGTACTAATACTTAAAACATAGAGGTTTTGGGCCGGGAATTTAGCTCAGTGGTCCCGGTACCTGCCTTGCGAGCACAAGGCAAGGGCCCAGGTTCGAACCCCAGTAACCATATACCACAATGCTGGGCATGGTGGCTATACCTATAATCCCAGCATTTGGGAGGCAGAGGCAAGAGGATTGCTGTGAGTTCAAGGCTACGCTCAGGGCCAGCCTGAACTGCAAAGCAGACTTTGTCTCTAAGTAAATAAATAAATAAATAAAACATAGAGGTTTTATGTTTTTGAAAATATACAAAAAACTTACATTATAAAACAGGCTCTATTTTCATGTTTCTAGGCACCAGCCACCCTGTTCATGTGCCTGCTGGTAAAAATACAGGCTGATTCCCTTTTTGCTCAGTGAGCAGCTTCACACCTTCAGGCACTATGATCGTATTAATGACTACTTGCATTTTTACAAGGGAAAATACAAAACTATTGAACATATAGAATAACAAGCATGGATGGGGCCTAACAGGCCTAAGGATCCTAGCTAAATTCATAAACAGGAAACACCTAAAGAATATAACTGTCTCTTGATATTCATGTGGTCCCGGGATGCCCTGAGGACATGAAATTCTGTGACACTTAAATCCCTTGTGTAAAATGACACAGTATTTGCATGGAACCTGAGTATCTACCCACAAACTTTAAACAGTCTATGGATTACTTATCATACCTAATACAAAGTAAATAGTAGGGCATTATACTATACTGTTGCGGGAAAGACAAGGAAAAGTCTGTATATGTTAAACACAGGCATAAGTTTTTAAAAGTACTTTTGGTCCGAAGTTTGTTGGAACCACAGACACAGGACCTATAGATGCAGCCCAAACTCCAGAAAGTAGCAGTATTCTGGAAGAAAGGCTCAGTATACGATACAACTTCTCAAGAGTGAATGGTACTGACTGCCCAGGTGGGTGGCCAGAGGCCTTCAAATCCTGCCACCACAGTACAATTATCTTTTAGCTGGCACAGCAAGTTGTTATGGTTTAGCAGGAAGGGTGTTCCTTGCACTCCTTAGGGTTATGATCAACTAACTACTTTGTGTGGAGTGACATCTCAAGAGACGGTGAAAACCTAGTAACAGTATACACATCACTAGCTTTCCTTACATTCATCTTTCCTACAAAATCACACAGTCCCGTAAAACAAACTCAGGAAAAATAGTGCAATGAAGGAAAGCAAAGAAAAGAATGATGACTCCCACTTGCTGATAAAGTTTCGCAGTAATGGGTCAACTTTTCAGGTATCCATACGGTATTTAAGTGCTTAATAAATGGTAGGCACTACATGAGCAGATATTTTGATTGCCAGTTTTAATTTTCAAGGAATTTTAGTCTAATGATTGAAAATGACAATGAATTTCAAAACAGCATCCCAAGTACTTTTGTAGGACCAGTTAATGGAGTCTATAGCAATAAATAGCAGCAGAGTACTGTGAGACTAGCAAGAAAATGAAAATAACAAGCTTAAGGGACAGGCTTCCAGGACTGGATCCATCAATTATTTAGACAAGATGCTTACTGTTTTTCCATCTGTAAAGTGGTGACCACAGATTAAGTAAGATAATGAAAGCACTAATGCATACAATCTAGCAAATTTCATGTATTTTAAGATAGGTAGTAGGGACAGTATATTCAAAGACTTAACAAAGAAAACATTAGGGGAAAATAAGTGAATGTGACTGAAGCATAAAGTGATAGAAGAAACTTAGGAGGTAACAAAGGATAAGATAATGAAGTTTTAAATGTTTTATTAGAGTTAGCCTGTATCTCAGGGTAACAGATAAATATTAAGTTTTAAGTGCTGCACTGACAATGTAAGAACTGTGTTTAAGAGGATATATATCTTAACTCTCACATACAGATAACTTGGAAAGAGGCCCAACTGTAAGAAGACATGCAATTAGAAGAAAACAGTGGTAGCAATGTGGACAGAAAAAACTGGAAAAATGGCAATGAAATAGAGAAGCAAACTTAAGAGGAATGAAAAAGCAAGACTCTTTAGGATTTCATGTTTACACAGTATAGAAGTAACAGGGTTAAAAAACAACCCTAACTCCTCAATCTGAGGAGGGGAGGGCAGAAGTACAGACTGGACCAGACATACTGGGTGTCACACCTGCAGGATAATGCAGTACAGATGTCCAATACACGCTTGTATATACAATGTGTGATCAAAAATATGGTGAATTTTTTTTAAAAAAATTATTGTGGCAAAAGATATATTGTCATTTATTCTCAAAATACTTCCCCTTACTTTGAACACACTTTCCCCATTATTCTGGCTACTTTCTGAAGCAGTACTGGAAATCCTCTTTCATAAGTGTTGTTAATTGTGCTGTCATATATGCCTTGATATCTTGAATCAATGTGAAGCCTGTGATAGTCACTCTGACCTCAGGGAAGAGTCAGACGTGTATATTACCAGATATGGTGAATAAGGTCCACTGGATGAGTAAGATAGATGATAATTTTACAAGCCTGTTTTTCGGTCAGATGGCACTTGGCAGCACCATCTACCACATTTTCAATCATACCTTATAAAAACACAGATACTCCCCTTATACTCTGATCATACTCTGTAGAGTCTTGAGTTAAGAAGGGAAAATCACCAGTTTATAGATGTGTGAATAATCTATGTAAATGATGACAATTTAAACCAAGACTAGATGTAATCTCTAAAAGAATTATAATCACTCCCTAGAAAATATTTTACTCTCTATGTTAATACCAGCGGACAGGAACAAAAAGAGGCCATACATAGAATGTCCCATCCCAAAGGGAAGAAAGACACCAAATCATCTGGAAAAATGAAAATACACATAACTATTTAAATTTTCTGCCACAAAAATTCCACTTTGGAAAAAAAAATCATAACATAATTTATGTTCTTACAGCAGTCAAAGCCGCATGAAAACAGAGAAGTGGACACAGAATGCTGCAAAACTGAAATGCTAAGTAAGAAACAAAACCTAAGTGGGCCAAGGAAAAAGTCATCATAAATTTGAACACTGTGACTAAATATGAAGTTTATCAAAACTGTCTTTATAACATGTGAGGTTTCATATATTGAGTGTTTTAAAATTTTAAAAAACCCTTCAATCACAGACATCTATCTTGCCTTCCAGTTTCCACATGATGTCACCTTGAATAAAAACTAGAGAAAAGTAGAGCATCACTGAAGTCAGGCCAGCTTAAGTTTCCAGTATGCATCACTCTTGGGTCTGTACTAGATGGAGTCTACCAAATTCTACTTACTCTAGTCTTATCTTTACTTCAGCCTAAGACATTTCCTCATCCATCCATTTATGTTCCCTGAATCCTAAATACTCCCTTGTACTTAGTAGTATGACTGTAGCAGTAGCTGCAACTTTTTCTCACTCTCTTTATTAATGTTCTACATGAAACAACCAAGTTCTAGAAAACAAGAGCTGAAACTAATTTTAAGCAAGAAAATCTTCTGCTTATTTTCTCCACTGTTTTATGGTGAAGCTGCTTTAGATGCATGTGATAACATGTGCCCAAAGTTACTGCAGAAGAAATGAAGGACAGAATTGCTCATCTGAAGAAAAAGAAATGACCTTTGCCTTATTAGGTTAGGATCTAGATTTAGAAAATTTATGTTAAGCCTATGATTGTGATAATTCTAAATACTGTAGTTCTTCATTATTTTAATATATACTTTATCATATTTTCTTAAGTTTTTGAGGATGCTCAACTTCTAAACAAAACATTAACTATAAATTCAACACATTTATTAGAGTCTATGTCAAATGATTAATACAGTTAAGATTAAACTAACCTTTTCCTTTATCTGCCATGATGAATTTCCTTCTGGATATTTCTTTTTCCCCCACTGCAATATGACCATTCCACGAGACTGAAGAAGACTGCCACACACATCCCTCATTAATCGGGACACACATGACAGCTGGCATAAACTGAAGCCATCAAGAAAACCTGCAATGTGCTGTAAGACCTCAAAAGGAAGACTACTCAGATGGTCACTTTGTAATCCCAACACACAGTTTCTTGCAGGCTCTACTAATACTGTAGATACACAAGGCTGAACTCCAAATGATCTCAACTGGCGGTCATGTATAATTTTTGCTCCTTGTGTTGTTGGACAAAATCTTCGCTGAGAATAGGTACAACCATAATAAGCTAGAGGACACCTCTGTTCCATCCAGCCATTGAGTCCAGCATGAATGTCACCATGCACATTTTTAAAATGTGAAGAAAATTCTTTTCTTCTAAATAACTGTCCACACACAAAGGTAAACATTGAACGCTGCTTAGGTTGGTACCTAGCAACACATTCCAATACTAAATCCAGTCCAAGTGTCTGAAAAGGACTTGGATTTGAAAGCTGTGGATTGGCATGATCACACGCTGAAGCAGAAGCTATTTCTCCAACCATTGTATTTGTAGCTAATATTGCAGATGGAAGTGAAAAAGTCTGTGTCCCAAAGTCAATGTGATACACATCAACCATGCGACTATCAGATATGCCCCTTCCACCTGGAGAATCTCCTAGACAAAACAGTAAGGCTGCTGTAATCAGATCTATTCCCTGGAGGCCCATGGGATCTTCTGCAACTTCCAAGTCTGATGTATCTACTGCTTTATCTTCTTTTGGTTTAGACCAACATGAATTAGAAAGAAATTTGAATGAAGGTGTATGACTGAAAGATAAGACATCCACATTTCTCAAGTTTCCTAAGTCTACCTTTCTCCAGTATAATTCTCCTTCATCTTCACCATCTGGCATGAGGATATGTTGAACTGTCCCATTACGTAAAGCACTGGGTGGCATTACTTCCCTAAGCTGTGCTGCTAGTGAAAGTGAACTGGAAGGTTCTGAAGTACCGTCTGATGCCACACATTCTCCATTTATTAAGTTACTCTGTTGATCTTGGTCTGTCACCTGTGGACATACATTTTCCAAAGGAAAGCCATTGCAAAGAGAAGAAGTGCCGTAAGAACTTGTATTCAAGTCACATAATAAATCACTGGAACCATTCTGTTCAGACTGGATATTCTGACTTGTGCCATTATGGTCAATTCCACCAACTGCTCCTATGTCATCATCATAAAGATGGTCCTGGTCTTTTAAGTTTCTGTCCTGTAAGCTTTCTGTGGTGTTTTTTTCTTCATCCACTTCATCTAGGGTAGCACAAGGACTTGTATTTAGCATGCCAATATCTCTTGTGGCAGTATTCAAAATATCTAAAGCTGCAGCCAAACTTCTGGTTGTTTCTACAGTAGCTTGATAAAGTGCACCATAAGATTCTTCATCAACAGACACTAAACCATTAGGATGTGGTATTTCTGGGACACTTGATTTAACTGATATTTGTTCCCTAGGTTCAGATACTTTATCTGTTGCTTTTGACATCATAGTAGCTACTTTGAGAGATTCTAAGAGCATCCTTTGGTCTTGAAGAGCCAAGGCCATGTCTAGTTGTGCCACTTCATCAACATCTCTGCTTAGATTTTCATATGATTTCCGGTCTGCATAACTCACTGGCCATCGGTTCCACTCCATAGTACAGCACACCACACTTGCAGGACACATTTCTAGATGTTCAGCAACTTTATTTCGTGCCATGGTAAACGGACATCCAAAGTCACTATTTAAGCAAGGCACACGTTCAAATGGACATAAAAGTCGATGTTCTTCAGCTTTACAAGAGTGGAAAACTGCTCCACAAACCAGTGGACAACCAATCAAGTCACAGGAAATGCCAGGCTCGGGTCTGGTCATACACCGTCTACTGACACAATTCACACAGTGTGAATGCTGCAGGTCCTCCTCCATAATGGCCAGTCCAGCTCTAGTAGTTGAAATGGAAAAGATAAAAAGTTACAAAGTGTTTGAGTTCTCAAAATTGTTTAAATACATAAATCAAAATCACTGATGTAATTTAGCTTGTTTGAGGGTGTAGTATATAAAATAAACTGTTAATTTTACATATGACTGAGATATATTGAAAGAAAGCATTTCAAATTACAATTCAGTACTTTAAAATGTGGTGAGTTTGTTTTTACATACTATAAAAAAAGGCATGCTAAAATACAATAAACTCTAGTACTGTGTATTATATTAATGTCTATAACAATGTATATTTCAATTTTCAGATTTTGGAGACTGCTTTAGTTTTATTTTTAACTTCATTTACATTGACTATGATGCATCTTACACTGAAGAAACTTCATCATATTCCTGATAATATGGATTTCATTAATATACTGAATGAGAACTTTTAGAAATTTCCTTTTGTATTCCTTGTAAATACAGGAACATCACATACATATTGATCTCATATATGCCTAACATTCTACAAATTAACAAGTTAGAGACTTAAATAAAATACATAGGGCATTTATCAAGAAAATAAAAATTCTAATTCAAGATCTGTGGCTGTAGACAATATACTTATTTCTGAGGATCCATTTCCATTCATCACTAACTGTATTCAGCTAGTAGGTACCAGGCACTAGTATGGCAATACAAAGATATGGTGTCTCCAGACAAGGAGCTACAGTAGATCAGACAGTAATAATTCTATCACATTATGTGACTGATACAACAGAAGTAAAATAGTAACACGGAGAAGTTAATTGGGTAGAGATTAGGAAAAAATGCACAGTAGCCTTAAAAGATTAGAAACCTTAAGTACAGGAATGTTATTTAGTAAGAAAGGGAGGCATTCAAGGCTGAAGAAAGGCATACAAAAAACAGAAATGCCTGAATTGGCAAACAAGTTCAATCTTCCTAGTGTTGCTGGATCAAGGTGAAAACTAAGGTAGTTGTGAGAGCCGAGGCTGGAAAGGAATGAGGCAAATCCTAAGTGCTTTACACTACTCTAGGTGTTCACACTTTTAGTAACTGGTGGTTAATGAACATTTTAAGCAGAAAAATAGGATTTATAAAATAACACGAAAGGATAACAGATACCTAATGGTCTTTGCTGCTTTAAAATTAGAATTTTAACTTTCTGGTTCCTGTGGTTGCTTTTGTCTTTTTCTAGGAATTCAACACAGAGGACTTATACCGAATTACATTCCCAGCTTTTATTTTTTTATTTTGAGACAGGGTCTAGCTAAATTTCCCCAGGCCCAGCTCAGTCTTAGCAGCCCACCACTTCAGCCTTCTGGAGTGCTGGGGAATACAGGGAAGCATTACCAAAAACAACTTAGAGTTTTAAAATTTATCAACAAATCTTTTATAACAAAAATAAAGAAAGTGTTGAGGATTTAGCTCAGTGGTTCCACCATCTGCCTTGCAAGCTCAAGGTTCCAAGTTCTGTCCCTGGTAACCACACACCACAATGCCAGGCGTGGTGTCTTACACCTGTAATCCTACCATTCTGGAGGCACAGGCAGGAGGACTGCTATGAGTTGGAGGCTTGTGTGGACTACATAGTAAGCTCAAGGCCAGTTTGAACTACAAAGCGAGACCTGGTCTAAAAAAAAAAAAAAAAAAAAAAAAAGAGAGAGAGAGAAAACATAAGCATGATATATTGATTTAATTATAACTGAGTCTTTTGAATTATCTTTTCTGTGATCTTTATTTATTGGTTTCTTCTTATTGCAGTAAAAACTTAAATAATATCCCTTTTTGATACTTTTATTGCCTGTTCAACTTTCAAAAGAAAAACAAATACCAAATCTTCTAAATTCATTTATATATATTTTTCAACCCTATAATCTGACTTTATTATCACTCATTCAAACTGCTCTAGTGAGAGCCTTTTAAATCTAAAGGGAATTTTTTTTCTAGACCCCCATCTTCCTTGGTTATATTGATATAATGATTAATCCCTATGTTAACTATTACCTTCTCTACTGTTCATGTTGTCACATTTCTCTAGTTTTCTTTCTACCTCTGATTATTCCCTAGTCTTAAATGTCACACCTTTTCAGGGTTCCACCCTTCTACACATTGTCCCTGGATGCTCTCAATGACTCCAAAAGTTTCAATGTCCTTCAATTGCTCTGAAAACTTAACTATACATCTCGCCCAGATTGCTCTTCCAAACTCGGGACCCCAATCGGTATTTATTATGTATTTTTACTTAAAGAAGGCACAAGTAGTTTAGCTCTGTATTTCCAAATTAACTGTAGAACATGATTTTCTAGATAAGCTGATACAGAGCCTATTTTCTGCACGCAGTTCATAGATAGTACTTGCTCTCTGACATATTTATACTTGCATTTTTGTTTCCAGGTGACTAAAATAATCATTTTCCAAACTACAATATCTTTATCTCCAGTTAAAGCTTGACTTTCTTGAAACTTAAGGAAAACCTACCAATCCTTATTAATAGAACTTTTCTTAAGTAGCAAAGTTCTAAGTTACTATTGTGATGTTTCATTATGTCAACGGAAAAAAGGCATACGTTTGACACCAAAATATTTTTAAGTTGTGTACAAAATTACAAATTAGAGCTATGTATGGTAGTTCATGGCTTCAGGAGGAGAGAAAAGGAAGATCACAAGTCTGAGGCCGGCCTGGGTGACTTAGCAAGACCCTGTCTCAAAACAAGAAATTTGGGGCTCGCGATGGAGCTCAACGGTAGCTCCTGCCTTCCAACTATGAGAAGCCCTGGGTTCACTGTCAGTATGGTCAAAAACCAAAACAAAACAAAAACAAACAAAAGAGAAAACAAAACAAAACTTTTTTTTTTTTTTTTTTTTTTTTAGGTTTTTTGAGACAGGGTTTCACTTTGTGGTTCAGGCTGGCCCTGAGCTCAGCCTCAAACTCACATCACAGCAATCCTCCTGCCTCTGCCTCCGAGTGCTGGGATTACAGGCGTGAGCCACCACGCCCGGCACTGTGGTATGTGGTACTGGTTGCTGCTGGGCGTGAGTCTCCACGCCCAGTATGGTACGTGGTTACCGGGGAATCGAACCCGGGCCGTTGCGCTTGCAAGACAGGCGCCAGAACCACTGAGCTAACTCCCCGGCCCCAAAACAAAACTTTTAAAAGTTCATTTTCATAAATTTGAAGTTAGTAAAAAGACATGCTAAAACTCATAATACAGTAGAATAGCAGAACAATGATGACTAACATTCGTCATTTAAGCAGACAAAGACACTTTTTCACGTTAGTCCACTGGAAAGAATGTATTATAATCTGTTTCTTTTTTGTAAGAATTTTTTTGATTTATGTTTTATACTAAGTAACTCCTTTGGAGATAAAGATACACAGTGTAATAACTCTTATTTATGAAAATATGCTTTATTTTTCTTAAAATAAAAAAGTCAGGATAAACCTCACTGGGTGATTAGACTGTGAAAACAGCTGTAGCTTTCTTATTTTGCAACTAGAGTTCATCTCACATGCTGAAGGTTATAAGCTTACTGTTGCTGAGAAACCTAAATATACAAGTAGTTTCAACAAATGTGACCACTGCTTTTAGAATTCTAGAGACGCTACATTACTATACATATCATCACATGATCATATCAGGTAGAGCACATCTTTTTACTTAATTCAAAAACAAAATAGTAACTGCTACAATTCCAAGTTAAATGTGAACAGCAACTGTCATAATCTCTTTCATACAATTCCCCTTCTGCTAACGATATTAAAAAACAAAACAAAAAACTTAAAATACAAAGAAGACATCCACAGCAACAAGTGCACAATACTTACTATTTATGGAAGTAGAAGAAAGAGGGAACACTAATTATGTACATATTTTATCCTCTTTTCCACGTATCACGTCATTTAATGCTCCTAACAGCCCAGGCAAATGGTGGTTCAGAATAGGTTTACCAAAGGCCACCTACCCTATGTAGTTAAGACACAGAGGTAGGACTTAGATCTATAGCTGATCAGGATTCAAGGACATGAATCAGGATTCAACAGACATGTTTACTTATAAAAATTTAATAAGATAGCTCTTCAGTAACTGGTGATTCAATTTTAAGATGTTATTTGAGGAATGGAGGTTGCACAACTTTGCTTGTAGTTTATTCCAAAACTTAATCCCTAACCCTTGTGGTCAAGAAAGTCTTTTTGGCCCTTTCTAATTATAAAAGAACATTACTTTGAAAATATGTGTTTTAAATTATTTCTTAAATTATTTACATGGATGCTCAGCATAAGCATATAAAATGTTATACATTTAATAATTCTCAAAATACACAAAGAATTGAGTTCAATTAAATTTTATAGTTAAAGTATACTGAGAAAGAAAATACAGCAATAGTCATTCTAGGGAATAAAATGAGGAGATAGTCTTCATTTTAAATTTTAAAACTCTACCAGATCCATCCTCCTTTTAATCAAAGTTACTACTATCAAATTAAGACATTTCATCAATCCTGTGAAACTGGCTTTTAAAATGCCAATCCATGAGTTATCAACTGAATAGTAACACAGCAGATATAGTAGAAAACAGTTGCTAAAATTGAAGCTAAAGTTCCAGACAAGCTTATCTAAAATTCAACATTAAAAAAAAAAAAAAAAAAAAAAAAAAAAAAAAAAAAAAAAAAAAAAAAAAAAAAAAAAAAAAAAAAAAAAAAAAAAAAAAAAAAAACCTCAGAATTCTCACATGCCAAAGCAGATTTCTATTGATTTATACTTAAATATGAATGACTGGGAAAAGTTTCACTAGACTGAAATCTATCCATAAATGATGAAATGCTTTACAATAGATTGAAGTTTTTCTAATAGAGGTTCTTTTCCAACTCAAGTTGTGTGGTTGGCAAGCAATCCTTAAAAATAATTTTCAATCAAATGTGGCATTTTCTCATACAATGAAATGAGATCCTGTCACTTGCAGCACAGTTAATATCCTCAAAGTTGTTCTTAATTCATCAAAATATATTGGATTAAATAAATAATCACAAATTAACATAATTTTAGAATATGCTAATAAGAAAAGTCATCTACTGTACTCAAAACAGACTACTGCCCCAGGATTGTTGGGTACAAGATACAAACACACTTGCCATGCTTCTTCATACTTCAGCCTGTCACTTTTCCATGCACACCAGAGACAAGGGAGGGATCCCTCCCTGTGCATGCTCATTTCACACTGCATTTTTCTTGGTAATACCAGTGACACAGAAAATCACTATTATCTCCACAGAGAATTCTAAGCTTCATGAAAGTCAGAACCATCTCTGTCTCATTTATTCCAGTGTTCCTTGAATTCAAACTTCTGCCTCAATTAAGAATTCATTTGTATAAACACATTAATGAAAGAACTATAGTACAACAAAATAAAATGGGTTCCAAACTAAAATCAGATTCTAGATTTTTATAGAAAACTACATATTGCATGAAAAGATACAAACAGAGATCTAGCATTAGGCAATCAAACTAAGGCAAAATTACCTTCTTCAATCTACCATAAAAAGTCAATGTGCTGGGCCGGGGATTTGGCTCAGTAGAGAGTGATTCTGGCACCTGCCCTTGCAAATGCAAAGTCCTGGGTTCGATCCCCATAACCACATACAACAATGTTGGGCATGGTGACTCACGCCCACCAGCAATCAGTACCATATACTACAATGTTGAGCATGGTGGCTCATGCCTGTAATCCCAACAATCAGGAGGCACAGGCAGGAGGACTGCTGAGTTCAAGACCAGCCTGAACTATAAAGTGAGATCCTGTCTTTTAAAAAGAGCCAATATGTTTAACCATTTAAGGAGCAAATGGGTAACACATTCCAAGCATTATTTATTAAGATAAATTACTTGGACAAAAAAAAAAAAAAAAAAAAGCAAATCAATGGGAAAGGCAAGTCATAGAAAATTAACTCAAATTG
>PVIR01008692.1:0-55885 GCA_004026965.1 Petromus typicus
AAGATTTATTATAATACAGCTATGCCTATTTGCAAGTGGATTATTTGTAGCTATCAAGCAGTTAAGAAGCTGCAGTGGAAACTATACAGTCCTCAAAGCCAAAAATATTGTCTGGATATTTATCTGCTGCTTGTGACTTTAGAGCTCTCAAGACTTCTGCAAAAGTTTGGGAGAAAAAATAAAACTAGGCCATATTCAAGTTGTTCTCACAAAACACAAGCTATCCTTAGAAATTTGAAGAAAGTTTGGAAAAAGGGTTCAGACAATTCCAAAGATAAAATGAAAAGGAAGGAAGTCAGGCCAATCTCAATGTATTCAAAGAAACAGGACCAGTAAACACTAATAAAATTCACCATTCAGGACAAACAACTACTCAGGGACCATGATTTAAATCATTGTAGATGATGCAACTAGAAAACTTCTAATGCTTTCTGACCCTGAGATTATATGTTTCTCCAGTGGGTATTTATCTTAGCACATTAGTAATTAAAAGAAATGCAAATTTCATAGATGTATTTGTTTGTTTAGGGTATGGTGGGGAGAAGTTGGTACTTTCATTGTTTTTGTTTGGTTTGGTTTGGTTTTTTGGACAGGGTCTCGCTATGTAATTCAGACTAGGCTTGACCTTACAATTTTCCTGCTCCAGCCTCCCAGGTGCTGGAATCACACACATGCACCACCACACCTGGCAGAAATTTCATAAAATGTGATTGTGCCAATAAGAAAATATTGTTTGAGGCTGGGGATTTAGCTCAGTGATTCCAGCATCTGCCTTGTAAGCACAAGGTCCCAAGTTGGATCCCCCAGTAACCACATACAACAGTAATGACTATGATAACTCAGGCTTGTAATCCCAGTACTCAGGAGGGAGAGGCAGAAAGATTGCTGTGAGATTTCTGTGAGGCTAGCCTGAGCTACATAATGAGTTCAGGGCCAGTCTGAACTACAAAGCAAGACCCTCTCTCAAAAAAAAAAGAGAGAGAGAGAAAGAGAAAAAAAAATTTTTTTTTTGAGGCAGGGTCTCTGTTTTGTAGTTCAGGCTACTGGCCCTGAGCTCAGCCTTGAACTCACAGAAATCCTCCTGCTGCTTCTGCCTCCTAAATGCTGGGATTATAGGTGTGGCACTATAATATGTAGTTCTGGTTGCTGGTAGGCAGAGTCTCCACGCCCAGCATTGTTGTATGTGGTTACCAGGGATCGAACCCAGGCTCTTGCACTTGCAAGGCAGGTGCCAAATCCACTGAGCTAAATCCCCAGCCCCAACATTTCTTAACTTGTAACAAAAATGCTAGTTTTTTTCTCTCTTTTCCATTTTCTTTTGGAAGGTAAAGGAAACCACATATTTGAAGTCATTAAGAGGCCTTGGTAAACACCACAGACTTTTGTCCATTCCCACCTGATGTTACAAAATTGGGAAAAGCTAGAAACTAAGGTGGACTCCCAGGAAACATACAATGGGTATTAGTCTTCCCATATCACAGGGGTGTTATTATAATATTCCCCAACCAAAAGGTCTCATACTCTGTAACTGACTCTGGGGAAAACAAAATCCGTAACACAACACAGGAGAGAGCAATTTAGCAGGTACCTTTGGCAGGAGACAGATCTTTCCCCAGTTCACAATGACACTGAATGAGAGTATCTAGACATAGGCAAGCAAGTGATAAATAACTCATTATTTTCATCCTGTGTATTGATCAAGTCAAAAATGATGACTTGAGGCTTCATCCATGAGCTATTCACGAAAATAGTGAGCCTGTGAGGTGTGGAAATCTCTCTAGCAACAAATCTGCGCCTTTTTCCCAAGATGTAAAAGAACCTTTGGTGGCTATTGACACATCCAGGTGAGGGCAGCTTCCTCTTTCCCAAGTAGCTCCTGTCACAGTCCTAATCTCATTTTCCAGAGGTAAACATCATCTCAAGACTTGATCGCTAATGTGGAGAGGTACTGAACAGAGAAGAAGATATTGCTACTCCAGGTGACCAAACTAAAGCATCAGACTCTTGAATTCATTGTTCAGATCACTTTATTTACTAAATCACATTGGCTTGGTGATTTGTGGAAAGGAATGTTCGGTAAGATGTAGAAAGACTATTGAATGGAAACTCCCAGACTTGGTTGGAGTCCGCAGGCCAGCGTTACACAGCTGTGGCACTCCTGATGATGAACCTCTTAGGATCCTGAGAACACACAGAGACCCAAGGAGCATTATCATTCTATGAGTTCATATCATCTTGACCACTGAGATATTTTTTGTTCTTGTTATTGTAGTTGTTGATTGGTGGTAGAGGTCGAATCCAAAGCTTTGCACATACTAGGCAAGTGTTCTTCCATTATAACAAGTAAGTAACATCCCAGCCCCACTGAGTCTTATCAATGTGAAGTTTCTTCATTTCTATGTCACCATGTCATGGAGTATCTCTCTCTCTCTCTCTCTCTCTCTCTCTCTGTCTCTCTCTCTCTCTCTCTCTGTCTCTCTCTCTCTTTCTTGGAAAAGAGTTAAGTTGTCTAGAACCTTATCTGGGATATTAATGAATCAGAGTAAGGAAAGGGGTGGACAGCTAATGAGTACCAAGCTCCATGCCTGCAGATCCATGATAATGTCATTAATATGCAGAGGGAAGTCTTCACAGATCATCAAAGAGAAAGCTTTCTCATGAATACTTATGGCTAAATGAAGAGAGAAAAGTAAAGTTAGAGAAACAAAAACAGGAAAACTTATTTGCAATTGGCATAAATCACACCCAATAAAGACATTTAGTACTGTAAATGTGACTGCATCTCTCTCCTCCTAACTTCCATTAAGATGGGCCTCAAACCTAAGGGGAAGATTAAGAATACTATTGACTTTAGTTAACTAAAAAAAGAATCAGCACATTAATCAGCAGGCTGGAATTTCCTAACAGGAAATTTTGCTAGATAATAATTCAGAAAGCATTCCATAATACAAACAAGAAAATAACATGGAAAATAAGTACACAAAAAAATAATGAATGTACTCTAAAAAGCTAAGAAATCCTATTTTTGTTGTTGTTTTGTTTTGTTTTGTTTTGTTTAAGTGTCTCTTGCTGGGGATGTAGCTCAGTGATGCCACATCTTTCTGGCAAGCACAAGGTTCTAAGTTCCATCCCTGCTACTGGGGGAAGGGGAAAGAGTCACTAAAAGTAACACAAACAATTTAAAAGCTATATTAAAACCTTGTCATAGAATTATAGTTATAAAACTTTAAACATAAAATACAAAAATTATAGACATAAAACATAACCTGGGACCTTGCACTTGCAAGGAAGGTTCTGGAACCACTAAGCTAAATCCCCAAATCCCCTAAATCCCCCAAATTTTTATTTTTTTAAAACATAAATTATCCACATAAAACCTTGTCAATGTATCCCTACTACTGCCCTGTTATGTCTTATATCTAGATGATCCCCAAAGCCTCGTGCAGGTAGGGTTTTGGAGGTGACTCGATCATGGATGTACAGTACTCATCACTAATGGGATTATAGTTGGGTGTGATGTTGGGAGGCGAAGCCTGGTGAGAAAAAGTGGGTCAATGTGAGCAAGGCTGAAGGGTGTACAGCCCTCCTCCTTCCTTGCTCTCTGTTCTGCTTCCTGCCTGCCATGCCGGGAGATGTTTCTCCTCTGCTGTGCCTCCTTGCCTTGTTCTACATAACTGACTGCAGAGCAGAGGCACTTGCTATTTTAATATATTCCAGATAATAGTCCATTATCAGATACTTGTCTTACAAATACTTTCTCCTCATAAGTGGGGTGTCTCTTCAGTCTATTCATTGTTTCCTTTGATCTATGAGCTTTTTTGTTTGGTACAATCTTATCAGTCTGGTTTTTTTTGTTGTTGTTGTTGTTGCATGTCCTTTTGTGATCATACCCAAAAGCAAACCATTGCCAAGAACGGGGTAGCCCGGCATGGTGATGCACTGGGGAGGCAGAGGCAGGAGGATAGCCACAATTTGGAGGCCAACTTGGATTGCATAGTGAAATCAAGGCCTGATGGGACTACATAGTAAGACTTTATCTCAAAAAAAAAAACCCAAAACAAACAAACAAAAACCCTTTGACACTGAGAGCTCCTTTCCTATTCGTCTCCCTTCATCTTCTCTAGTCAGCTTTGCTTTTCCTTTAATCTCTCACTTCTCACCAAAACTGTTCCTCTTCTGGTCCTTCTCTTCTATTTCTTTACTACTTCCTCCAGTTATATGACAGAAACAGCACGACTGAAATGTGTCTCACTCCCCAAATGGCATAGTAGTCTTGTCCTCATTCTACTTACATTCTTACAGCTTCCCAGGAATGCTCTGCCTTAGAGTTGTAAAGAGCTTGAAGAAAATATCTGCACAGCATCAAGCAACCCCTTAATGAAGTGGCATTAGCCACTTAATGAAAATTCTACTTCCTTCTCTCTACCACAGAGGAGGAAAAGGCACTGCCTCGTTTCCTCTCTGATATTCCTCACCCTTTGTAGTACATCCTGGCAGTGAATACAACAAGCTAGGTTTTCTGGGAGATTCTGAAATGGCAGAGCATCTGATACACAAAAGCCCTTTCCCATACATGTTATGCTTCCAGGAAATCCTGACCCACTCGAAACAATAGGCAGTGAGTATTTTCTAAAGATTATTTGGGAAGTTCTCTGGGTATAAAACTTCTTCTAAGGGTCCAGATAGTAAACAGGTTAGGTTTGCAGGCCAAATGACCTGGGCATCTCTGCCATCACAGTCCCAAAGTACTGCAGACTGTACATGAGTAAGGAACATACTGGTGTCTCCATAACATTTTGTACAAAACTCCTATAAGAGAAACTATATTGGTCATAAGAAACAAGCCTCTCTGTCACTGCGCCTGCTGTCTATAATCTGTTCCTCTAATTTCCCCTCACTTCTCTGGAACCTCTATGGTAACTCCTATTTTGTCCACTTTCTAGGTAAGATCTCGCCACCAGATGGAAAAAGTCAACTACACACTGTTGACTGAGTTCCTCCTGACAGGAATTCCCTACCCATTAAGGCTAAAGACATTCCTTTTTACATTCTTTTTGTTAATCTACATTCTGACCCAGGTGGGGAACCTGCTAATTCTTGCCACTGTCTGGGCAGACCCGCAGCTCCATGCCCGCCCCATGTACATCTTTCTTGGTGTCCTCTCCATTATTGACATGGGCATCTCCTCCATCATTGTCCCTTGTCTCATGATGAACTTCACTTCTGGCATCAAGCCCATCCCCTTTGGTGGGTGTGTTGCTCAGCTTTACTTCTACCACTTCCTGGGCAGCACCCAGTGCTTCCTGTACACCCTGATGGCCTATGACAGGTACCTTGCAATATGTCGGCCCCTGCACTACCCTGTGCTCATGACTGCTAAACTGAGTACCTTGCTTGTGGCTGGGGCTTGGGTGGCTGGCTCCTTCCATGGAGCTCTCCAGGCCATTCTGACCTTCCGCCTGCCATACTGTGGGCCCAACCAGGTAGATTACTTCTTCTGCGACATCCCTGCCGTCCTGAGGCTCGCCTGTGCTGATACCACAGTCAATGAGCTGGTGACCTTCGTGGACATTGGGGTGGTGGTCGCCAGTTGTTTCTCTCTGATCCTCCTCTCCTACTTTCAGATCCTTCAGGCAATCCTGAGGATCCGTACTGCTGATGGGCGGCGCCGGGCCTTCTCAACCTGTGGAGCCCACGTAACGGTGGTCACTGTGTACTATGTGCCCTGTGCCTTCATCTACCTGAGGCCTGAAACTAACAGCCCCCTGGATGGGGCAGCTGCTCTGTTCCCCACAGCCATCACTCCTTTCCTCAATCCCCTCATCTATACACTGAGGAACCAAGAGGTAAAGATGGCCCTAAAGAGACTGTTAGGGGGCCCAAGGACCAAACATGAGATTTGAAAGTGTCTATCTCCCTCCTACTGAGGAAACCTTCACATTTACAAGTTGTTCTAATGTTTGGGTCTCATTAGGTTTTTCTCAAGCTCCTTTTTCATATTTAAGCCATCATATCATACCCATGCAGTAAAATCAACACAGTGTAAGGTAAAAATAAATACAACTAAGGTTCAATCCCCAGTACTACAAAAAAAAAAACTAATGAGTTTAAATTTATGTGAACTAAGATAATTTATAAAGTCTATTGTACATTGTAGTCTTGGTTTTGACTGATAACAACTTCTATTGCAATAGTCTCCTTAACAATTAATAAATAATAATAAACTTATCTGTATATATATTTAAAATGTAGGTTAAAATGGAATAACTCTGAAGCAAACCTTTTTGTTTTAACTACATTATGAAAAAAAAAAAAAAAGGCCACATTGTGTCTGTAGCTGTAGCTGAGTGGTAGCATGCTCACCCATGGTGCTCAAATTCCTGGGCTCACTCCTCAGCACCACACACACACGAGTACATTGGTACTGCCCACCTAGTAAAAGCCTCTCAGGAATTTGCCTCACCCTACTGATGTCATGTAGGTCTTAGACTACAAAAAAATCAAATAAAATCATAAGTTATAAAGTTGCTTCTTCTATTACTCTCTTATCAAATATGAATTAATTACTCTCTTATCAAATATGAATTAATTAAGGGTTAAATAAAGTTATAGATCACTTCCTTAAAATTACAAACACTGTTCCATTAAAATGATAAAGACACTTTGTGCTCTTTGTATATAAATACTGTTCAATACACCTTGATTTTTTCCATCAACAGATATCTGAGTGATTAACAAATGCTTGGTGCCGGAGGAGCCGCTGTAAATATGAACAGATTCCTGACACCATTAAGTGTATAATCTATGAAATCAGAAATAATTCATAAATAATGAACAAGAAAAATACTGGGATGTGATGGTAAAAAAAAATTTGATGGTCAAAAAAACCCAAAGCCTATGTATATAGGAGGCAGGGGATTGTAGATTGGGTAGGGAAATGAGAACAAAATAAGAATTAAGTCATGTTATATACTGCTACAAATTGTCAATGTTGGGTGTGATCATGATGTGTATATATAAAATGTATCAACAAAGATTCAAATTTAAATATATATATATATATATATATATATATATATAAACCTAAAAAAGAAAAATACTGGGTAATAAAATAGACTATAAAGAAAAGAAAATAAGAATATACTAAGGTCTTTTCAACAACAAATAATAAAAAATACTATTTTAAAACTTTTTTTATTAGTATATGTCTGCCATGCATAATGATCACATTTATCATACGGAACTTGTCTCTGTACATAATATATCTTAATTCTTCTTTTTTTCTATTCCTCTCCCCTCCCTCCAACTCATTTACAAAAGCTTTGTCAAAAACTTTTTTTTTAATATAAGAATCTGTTGACTTATGTTCAGTTGACAGGTAAGGCTTTGCAGGCATATCAGTCAGAGTTCCTTCTTCCTTTGTCTGTAGTTCTTCTGACTTTGTCTGCTCAGAGTCGGTCCTGTCCTCAATACTGCAATCAAATGACTACCACTTCTCACCTTAAATCAGCATAGAATGTCATCCAGGGGGCTGGGGATTTAGCTCAGTGGTTCCAACACCTGTCTTGCAAGCACAAGGGCCCAGGTTCGATTCCCGGTAACCACATAACAATACTGGGCATGGAGACTCACCCCAGCAGCAATCAGTACCACATACCACAGTGCCAGGCATGGTGGCTCACGCCTGTAATCCCAGCACTCGGGAGGCAGAGGCAGGAGGATTGCTGTGATGTGAGTTGGAGGCTGAGCTCAGGGCCAGCCTCAACAAGAAAGCGAGACCCTGTCTCAAAAAAACCTAAAAAAAAAAAAAAAAGAAAGAAAAGAATGTCATCCAGGATCTCCTTTTGAATAATAGGAAACCACTCTTGTCACAAAATGAGACATCAGTCATGATAAAATTAGATGATGTCTGGATGTCTAGGAACTCTTTGAAAAACACTCAAGAATAAGATACCAGATAGTCTCTCATACCCATTCTGATGGATACTTTTTAATTTTTCAGTACTGGGGATCGAACTCAGGACCTTGTGCTTCCCAGCCAGGCACAGCACCCCTGAGCTACATCCCTGGTCCCAAAGGGCTACTATTTAAAAACAAGCAGAGAATAATGATGCAAGCCTTAAATCCCAGCACTGTAGGAGGCTAAGGCAGAAAAAAACTGAAACTTCAGTTTCAGCCTGAGCATTCTAGGGACTTAAGAAAACTCTGTTTCAAAATTTTAAAAAGGGCTGGGGATGTAGCCCAGTGTAAAAGACCTCGGTTTAATCCTCATGACTAAATAAATGCCAGATTATAGATGTTGGCACCTATTATCCCATCACCCTGGAAGGCTGGGGCAGGAAGATTCCAGGCTTTAATCCAGCCTGGGCAAGTTAGTGGCTTAGCAAGACTCTATCTCAAAATAAAAACTAAACCAGGCCTGATGATGCAGCTTTATACAAAGTCAACCTCTCATACCAAAAAATAATAAACTAAAAAGTCAGAAGAGGGTGAGAACACACAATGGTGAGGCCACTTGGAAAATAGTGTTTTCAACTCAGAAAGTTGAAAATAGAATTACAGTAGGACCCACAACTTTACTCCTGTATACACAAAAGAATTGAGAACATAGTCTCTAGCAGACACACGTACATCCATACACGCAGCAGCATCCTTCCCAAAAGCCAAAAGGTGGAAGTAGCACATGTCCACAGATGAATGAATAACAAAATGTGATGTATACCTACAACAAAATGCTACTTAGCATTAAAAATGTGGGAAACTGACACCTGCTATCATATGGGTGAAACTGGAAGACATTATGCTAAGTGAAATAAACCAGGAACAGTACTGTATGATTCCATTTATAAGAGGCTAGACACATCAAACTCATGGAAACCAAAAGTGGAATGAATGGTAGTTGCCAGGAGCTGGCAGCAGGGAGGCACTGGGGTTGTCTAATTAATAGAGAGCCCTCGCTTTGCAAGGTGAAGAGCATTCCGGAACGTGCTTGGGTAACAAAATGAATGCAGTAACCACTACCAGCCAGGTGTGCTCGTGCATACCTGGAGTCCTAGGCCTTGGGAGACAGGCGGGATTGCAGCTAGCTCAAGGCCAGCCTGGGCTTCCTAATGAGTTCAAGGCCAGACTGATCTAACCTAGTGAGACCCCCATCCCCCCCATAAGAATTAATTGAATGGCGTAGCCAAAAATAGTTACTTATATTTTACAACAAATAAAAATAAATCCAGTAAGCCAAAAGAGATGAGAAGGAAAAGGAATATAGGCAAAAAGACCTGTTGTACATTCATGAAAGCCAGGTAAATACAAGACCTCATTCCATCAACCTCCTTGCTCGTGTATGTTTGGAATTTTGCATAATAAAAAGCTTTTTGAAAACCGTAGCAACAAAAATCCCAAGAAAGAGGCGAGGGAGTTAGCTCAGTGGTTCCAGCGCCTGTTTTGAAAGCGCAAGGACCTGGGTTCGATCCTCGGTAACCACATACCATACTGGGTGTGGAGACTCACGCGCAGCAGCAACCAGTACCACACACCACAGTGCCGGACGTGGTGGCTCACGCCTGTAATCCCAGCACTCGGGAGGCAGAGGTAGGAGAATTGCTGTGATGTGAGTTGGAGGCTGAGCTCAGGGCCAGCCTGAACTACAAAGCGAGACCCTATCTCAAAAAACAAAACAAAACAAAAAAATCCCAAGAAAGGTTTTTCCAAATAGAAGGAAAGGTGAATACAAGGCAGTAGGATGGAATCACATCTGGCACCTTTGAAAGCAAACTAGTGTTGAAAGGGAGTGAGGAGGCTTTTCATGAGTCCCTAGAGGCTTCAGAATACAGGCCGGTCTCCAGAAAGACCCACCTTGAGCACATGTGCAGCCCTTTCCCCATCTTCATGGAGGGGAGAATAGTTAGCAGTTGAGTTAATAATTAATCACACCTGCATTCATGAAGCCTCCATGACATCCCCACCAGATTGCGTTGAGTTTCGCAGTTGGTAAACACACCCACGAGCCAGCTCCGTAGCTCCACATTGACAGAACCCCTTTCTAGACCTTGCCTGGGCCCCTCATCTGCCAATTCACCTGTGCCCTCTATCACATCCTCTATAAAAGACCAGCAGACAGCATTCATGGGAAAACAGATGCACTTGAGACCATAGTGCTTGGCGGAATAAATCACACACAGAAAGTTAAATATTGTATAGTTTCCCCTACATGAGAAAACAAAAGTATAAATAATTTAGAAACAAAATAAAAAATGGATGTTAGGAAATGGAAATAGACTTTGTGGAGATGGGAAGATGATCTGGAAATGAGGGAGACAGAGGAGAAGAGGGGATGGGATGGAGAGGTAAAAAGTTCTAAGGTATGATATGTGTATGTACCAACTTCCCACAATAAATATATTTATATTATGTATTGCAAAAATGCTAACAAAAGGTGGGGAAGAAAAAAAAGGAATAAAGCAGGCAAGCACAAGCGGATGATTCCACCTCTAGGTTCTGTGGGCCAAATAATAGCACGTTAGCACTCCTGAGGTGGGCCCCCACCCCCCAATAACTGGATGAACAGAAACCTGGGACTTATGGTTAACACCGGAAATGGAGTAGTTTTGTGGGGCTGACAGCTTTTCTGGCCACGTTAACGCCAGGCAGATAATGTCAGAATTGAACTGAACTGTAGGGCACCCTGTGGATGTCCACAGAGATGTGAAGGAAACCGTGGTGTGAAAAGCCCACACAGCTGATGTCGGAAGCAGTGTGAAAACGCAGAAGGAAACAGTTTCCTTTCAAGAGCAGCAGAGCAGCTCCCTCCGCGCCTCCCTCTCCTGCTCTGAATCACTCTGAATCTCTCTCCCTCCAGGAGGAGCCCCAGCCTGTTTCAGCCTGGCGTTAACTGGGTTAGGCCCGCGGAGGAAAAGCTTCCTATTTTAAGATAACTCATTTGGAACCTTACTTACATCAGCACCTAGAAGGAATCTGGATCGTGCTTGATTACATAGCTGGGAGGAATTGTGCTCACCACGGGGGCAAATCTCGGAGCCCATCTTTAGAAGCTGTAAAATTTCCCAACTTGCTCAGTTTTCACAGTGGGTGTACAGATAGTTTTCTAGAAAAATATAAAATTAGCCCCCAAAAGGCTTTAAAAATCTAAATAGACCAGTTAAAAGTGGGTGAGATTCCTAGCAGCACGCAGAAATAAGCCCCAGGAGATACACCAATGGGGACACAAGCTGGGCATGGTGATGGCGGCGGCCCAGGCTTGTACTCCGGCCCTCTGGCTTGTGTCCAGCTCAGGGGAATCCAAAGTGCAAGCCCAGCCCAAGCAACACTGTGACTTAGTGAGACACTGTCTCAAAATTTAAGGACTGGAGATGCTGGTCAGGCTGGGCTCTGACTTCAATCCCTAGCACCAAAAAAGGAAAAAGAAAAGGAAAGGAAGGAGGGGGGAGAGGATGGAAGAAAGGAGGGAAGAAAAGAGAGTATAATGGACATACATAGATATTTCTTTCCTTTTAAAATACGGAGCCGGGAATTTAGCACAGTGGTCCAGCCCCTGCTTTGCAAGCACAAGAGCCTGGGTTCGATCCCCAGGACTCACATACAACAATGCCAGGCGTGGTGGCACTCTGGAGGCAGAGGCAGGAGGATTGCTGAGTTTGAGGCTGAGTTCAGGACCAGCCTGAACTACAAAGTGAGACCCTGTCTAAAAAAAAAACCCATGGAACTGTACCATATACTAATCTCTAAAACTTACCCACACACACCCATTCCAAAATACAGTCAGTACACATCTCATTTATACAATGTTCTTCGAAATGGATTTTCAGTGTATTAGTCACTCACCTTTGATGGATGTTCAGACTGTTTGCAGTTTTTGCCACTGTGGCCAAAGCTGCAATAAACATCCAAAGATATTTCCTTAGATTTAGTACTTTGTAAAGGATAAACTCGTTGGATGTGATGATGCATACCAGTAATGCCAGCACTCAGGAAGATGGATTGCTACAAGTCTGAGGCCAACTTGAGCTAGAGAGCAAGACCCCACTCGACACCTCCCCCCAAGAAAAAAGGATAAATTCAAAAAGTTTTTATTTCCTTATGTCAAAGAGCATATAATTTTAACATTAGTAGATAATACTAGACTATTCCCCCCAAACTGTAATAGTTCATGGTCCTAATTCATATACCTTTTAGCAATATATGTGTATAATTGTGCATGTGTTTGAATCTCCATTCTTTTTTCCTATCAGCAACAATTGTTATTTAGTAGCCATCCAGGTAGCCCACAACTTAGTGAAGTTTTCACTAAAATGAACCATCACCAGGCCCATAAGTTGGCTTTTGGTTTCCAGGCTAACAAGGAAGAGTCTGTGTGAATACCCATACTTATACTCTCCATCCATACTGGATCCTATCAATTAAATTTTTCTACTCTGATGAGAAGCTCATTTTTGTTTTAATTTCTCTAATAAAGAGATTATTACCTTAGATTAATTCACAACTTAGAATTGCTCTTCTATTGTATATCTTTTTATATAATTTATATTATATATCTATATATAAATATTTGTAATTTTTTTTTCAGTAGTGGGGATTGAACTTGGGCCCTTGTGTTTCCAAGGAAGGTGTAGTACCACTTGAGCTAAATCCCCAGCCTTGTAAATATTTATATTTATATTTATGTGTATGTATATCTATTTTCTGTTGAGTCATTGGCTTTTTCCTACTAATCCACAACCTTCAAAAATTGTAAAACTCATCCAGGTCTGAAGATGTAGCTGGACTAATAATACTCCAGCCTACATGCATGAGGCTTTGGATTCAATTCTCAGCACTGCAAAAAGAAAATGCAAATTTATATTGTAAGTACAAATATTTTCTTGCAACTATATTCTTTGCTCAAGTTTATACTGTGTTTTTTCATTCTAAAGTTTCTATAGTTGTGTAGTAATCTTTTCATTTACGGATATTAGGCTCTTCCTGAAAATTTCACTCCCATCCCAAGATTTTATAGTGTGCTAAATTTTCATGTAACACTTTTATAGTTTTGTTTGCTTGTTTATATCTTTCTGCCTCCTGAAATTTATTTCACCTGTGTGCAATAAGCTTCTAGCCTTGTCTTCCATCCAGAGAAGCAGCTCTGTTTAAAGGACAAGAGAAAATGAGCCAAACCAGCAGCACAGACCCTTCCTTCTTAGCCTGGAAACCAAAAGCCAACTCATGGGCCTTGTGATGGTTCATTTTAGTGAAAACTTCACTAAGTTGTGGGCTACCTGGATGGCTACCAAAGTATTACTGCTGGATATGTCTGTGAAGGAGGTTCCAGCAGAGATTTGCCCATTAAAAATAAATAAATAAGGGCTGGGGATTTAGCTCAGTGGTTCCAACACCTGCCTGGCAAGTGCAAGGACCTGGGTTCGATCCCCGGTAACCACATACAATACTGGGCGTGGAGACTCACCCCAGCAGCAATCAGTACCACATACCACAGTGCCGGGCATGGTGGCTCACACCTGTAATCCCAGCACTCAAGAGGCAGAGGCAGGAGGATTGCTGTGATATGAGTTTGAGGCTGAGCTCAGGGCCAGCCTGAACTACAAAGCAAGACCTTGTCTCAAAAGAAAAAAAATTTAAAAATAAAAGGGCTGGGGATGTAGTTCAATGAGAAGGCCTGTGTTCAATCGTTCAATCCCAATATCAGAAAGAGATAGAGAGGGAAGAAGGAACAAGAGAGAGAAAGCCAAGTGCTACAGCATATACCTGTGATATAAGCACTTGGGCAGCTGAGGCAGGAGGATGTGGAGTTTCAGACCAGCCTGGCCTGCACAGCAAAGTACAGGTCAATGAGGCTACAGAGAGAGACCCTGTCTGGGGCTGGATGGACAGAGGGAAGACAGGAGGGAGTATAGCTCTGTGACAGTGCAATTATCTCGCCTGAGACCCTGGCTTCCAGCCTCAGCACCCAAAGCCAAGCAAAATACTAGACTTCGTGTTTCAACATTTTGATGCAACAAAAAAGCATTTACCTAGCAATGCAAGGCCCTGGGATCAATCCCCAGTTCCAGGGAGAAAAATTGGGTCAGTCATATAGTATGGTGGCACATGCACACCTGTTATCCCAACACTCTGGAGGCTGAGGCAGGAGGACCAAAAGCTCTCAGCACGGGCTACCTAGTGGCTTTTGAGATCCTACCTGGAAATAAAAAACTAAAAATGGCTGGGAAAGTAGCTCAGCAGAAAAGCGCTGAATTTATTTCCCAGTTCTATGCTAAAAAAAAAAAAAAAAATTGTCATTAATATAAACACAATACCTAAATCTTGAAACAATGAATAGTGAAAAGGAACAAAAACTGAGTACATTGGAGCTAAACACTTTCCTAGATCTTTGCAACCTCTTCCTTTTGCAACTACTTAACAGGAGCAGCCTGTTAGCTTTGCAGACTCCCTCCTCAAGTAAATCCTCTTCTTGGTGGTAATTTAATATCTTGGCCACCAGATGGAGATGTCTCACCACTTTTCACGTATTTGTAAAAAAAAAAAAAAAAAAAGGCTGGTAAGGAATTTGGGGGCGGGAGAGGGGTCAAGTTACTGTGTTCCACTATACACAGAAGCACTAGCTTTCATCCCCCAAAGTGAAAAGAACTTGGAGGGTGAGCGGAGCAAGTCAGGCAGTGGCTGCCCTGGCCTCCCTTGTTTTCTGAGTGGTTTGGTTTCCATGGTTATCGGCCTTGGAGCAGCGGCTCCGAATCCATTTACTGCTCCTCCAGGCCTGAGACCGAGCCGGAGAAAGGCTGTGAGGAGCAGCAGGAGCTGTAATGTGTAAAGAGAGAGGATTTGAAAAATTCAGACCAGAGACACAAGTACAAGAGGGGTGGGGGCCGGGGATTTAGCTCAGTGGTTCCTGCAAGAGCAAGGACCTGGGTTCGATCCCCGGTTACCACAGAACAATACTGGGTGTGGAGACCCACCCCAGCAGCAATCAGTACCACATACACAGTGCCAGGCGTGGTGGCTCACGCCTGTAATCCCAACACTCAGGAGGCAGAAGCAGGAGGATTGCTGTGATGTGAGTTTGAGGCTGAGCTCAGGGCCAGCCTCAACTACAAAGCAAGACCCTGTTTAAAAAAAAAAAAAAAAGAGGGGTGGGGAGGGGTGCAGAGAACTGTGAAAAGCACTTTTAACTCCAATATGATTTGGAAGCTGGGGCTAGGTGCAGGGTATACATCTGTAATTGCAGCACTGTGGGAGGCTGAGGCAGGAAAATCACAAATTCCCAGCCTGGCAATTTTGTAACAGTAAAACCCTGCCCCAAAGTAAAATATGGATATTTTAAAAGAGGAGATGGGTTAAGGATATAGCTCAGTGCAAAGATCCTGGTTTCAAACCCCAGTACCTCCAAAAAACAAAAAAGATTTGGAAGGTGTTGCACACCCTTGTAATTGCAGCACTCAGGAGACTGAAGCAGGAGGATTCCCTTAGGTTCACAGCCAACCTGGCCTTCCTCATGAATTCAGAGTCAGCCTAGACCACAGAACAAGAAGAGCTTGTTGCAGAAAACTAAAAATAAGATTTGGAAGCATTAAAATCATTTCCAAAACAGTTTAGCTCCAGGCACTCTGTCCAAACACATCTTTTCGGAACACACCCAGCCTTTGTATCAGCGGACAAGTGAGAACCAGCATGGGGTTCCCCTAGCATGCCCTTCCATTCCCAAAACCCTTTGAGAACTCTAAGGAAGCTGCTTCTCCCAAATTCCTCAGGCACATCACAGTACCCAACGCTCAGTGAGTTTACAGTAAATTTTCTGGAGGGAACAGTGCCGGGGCTCGAACTCAGAACCTCACGTGCCATGGTTTCTACACCACGCTCTTCCACTGAGAAATTATGTGAGCTCTCTGCCAGCTTGAAGTATCTGCTGAAGAAAGGAGAGGCCATCAGAATAAGACAAACTTGACTAATCTTACTTCGAACCTGAGACAAACCAACTCTGATGAAGAAGTTATCTCTTCTGTCATCAAGACCAGAGCATGTTTGTCCAGATTGATTCAAACACTGGTTACGTGTTTTACCGTCGTTCTGTTTATCAAATGTTTCTCATAATCATTTGCTAACAGTCCCTCTCTGAGAGTGCTGATGTTCAGGCCGGTATTCTGTAACTATTCACAAACAGCAGGCGATCTACAGATGACCCCTGTGAGAGTCCAGCCTTCCCTCAGAATCCCTCTCCCACTCTCCCAGCGCTGCCCTGTTGCTTTCTCTCCCGTTACCTTGTTTAAATTATCACTCTGTGTCTGTATTATCACCTCCTCCACACACAGATAACAAGCTCCTTTCTGCCTCCCTCACTAAGCTTCTAAATCATTCAGTCTACATATTCAAATCTGACATTTCTTGAAGTCCTTGTTTTCAGTGAGTTCTTCGTGATCCTTCTCAAACCAGCTCACCTTCTGACTGGAAGTGAATTCCCTCCCTTTTGGTGTATAGACACTCGACTTGCATCTCTCCTACACTCAGCACTTGCAAAGTAGTAATGGCATATTAGCCATCGGATCCAGGGAGGGTTGAAGGTAGGCTGTTCCCCAGGGCCAAATGCTTTAACTGGGTTTTGTCACCTCTACACCCCAGTAGGGTGAAGCAGAGGCCATCAGCCTAATTTTTCATTTGAAGAAACAGACTCAGAGAAGTTCAGTAAAATGCCTGAGGTCATGGAGGTGGAAAGTGGGAAAGTACTTTAAATACAATCACAGTGCCAATGCCATGCTGTCTTTACAGCACAGATTTCGTTGGAAATAAATGTGTCAGAAGCCAAGTGTGGTGGCCCGTGCCTTCACTCCCTATGCTCTGGAGGTCCAAAAGCCCAGCTGGGCAATTTACAAACACAAGAACCTGTCTCAGAATAAAAGATTTTAAAAGGGCTGGGGATATAGCTCAGTGAGAAGGCCCTGGTATCACAAAAAAAAAAAAAAAAAAAGATGTTAGCATCTCATCTCCATAATTCATAGAGATTCAAGGCTTCTGACTTTAAGCAAGTTGCTAACTCTTTGCAAACTGGATTTCCCAATTGATTCAGCAGGGACAGTAGGGGCTGAGGATTAGCTCAGTGATATAGCTCATGCTCAAGGCCAGAGGTTCAATCCCCACTGAAAAAGGAATAATAGTAATAGCATCTACCTCACAAGATTATTGTACAAGAAAATATAGGTAAAAGAGCCTCATGTAAGCTGGGTTTTGGTGGCACATAATTATAGTCCCAGTTATTGAGGGAATGATATTTAATGAAACCGTGTCTCAAAAGAAGTTTTTACAAGGCTTGGGGGCTGTGATGTAGTACATAGCTAGCATGTGAGAGGCCCTGGGTTCAAACCCTAGCTCCACTAAAAATTTAAAATCAGAGCCAGGGATTTAGCTCAGTGGTTCTGGCGCCTGCCTTGAAAGCCCAAAGACCTGGGTTCAATCCCCAGTAGCCACATACAACAATGCTGGGCATGGAGACTCATTCCTACCAGCAATCAGAACCATATACCACAGTGCTGGGTATGGTGGCTCACACCTGTAATCCCAGCACTGGGGAGGCAGAGGAAGGAGGATTGCTGCAAGTTCAAGGCTGAGCTTAGGGCCAGCCTGAACTACAAAAGCAAAACTCTGTCTCAAAAAAAAAAAAAAAATTAAATTAAATTAAAAAGCCTCTTGCAGGACTTGTCCAAACAGCCAACCAAAGAATGGTCTGTACCACACATTGCCTGCTTACTTGTTTTAGGTCTTTTACCAAAGGAGTTCTCATTATATGGTAAATATGTAGCGTGGTACTTTGTATATACCAGTTAGAGATACAACACTGCTGCTTAGGAACAAGATTCCTTCTCATCCAGTCTCTGTCTAGAATATAGTCTCTCCAGTTTCCTCTTTTTTTGTTTTTTAGTACCAAGGATTAAACTTGGAAACTTGGACCAGGGATGTAGCTCAGTGGTTCTGTACCTACCTGACATGCACAAGGTCCTGAATTTGAACCCCTGGTACTGGAAAGGGGAAAAAAAAATTGCATCTACCAGAACTCAGAACCTTACACTGGTGAAGCGTGCACCAGAACCACTGATCTAAATCCCTGGTGTTTTTTGGTTTTTGGTTTTGGGGTACTTTTGAGACAGTCTTGCTATGTCATTCAGGCTTGCTTTCAACACACTATGTAGCCCAGGATGGCCTTGAACTCAGTGATCCTCCTGCTTCAACCTCCCAAGTGCTGGGATTACAGGTGCGCACCACCATATCCATTCCTGTTTTCTTTTAAATCAGGCAGCTGATTCTTCATCTGTTGCCTGGATTCTGTGTATTATTTCTGCCAGTTCATTGCCTTCCCAATTTTAACCCATCCACCACCACCACCACCCCCCAACCTCTCTACTATACTTTCTATAAATGACCTTCAAAAATACAACTCCAAGGGCCAGGGATTTAGCTCAGTGGTACCATGCCTACACAAGACTTTGATTTCCAGAGTTTGATTTCCAGTACCAAAAACAACAACAACAACAAAGAAAATACAACTCTGATTCTTGTTTTAAAATTTCCAGCGGGGGTGGGGGGGCAAAGATTTAGCTCAGTGGTTCCAGCATCTGCCTGTAACTCAGTGATGCCTTTCTTGCTTGACAAGTGCAAGGTTCTGAGTTCAATTTCTGGTACTCCAAAAATTCCAGTGGTTCTTGCTCAAGTCCAAGTTTCTTCTATATGTGTGGGGGATGAGGTAGGACCCCATGTGTCATGCATGCATTTTACCATTGAGCTATACCCCCAGCACTTTCATATTTCTTTATACAGCCTAAATGCCCTTTCACAGGGTGCCCCTAATGTTTTTCAAACTTTCCACATTCTTTTTTAGGCAACATCTCACTATGTAGTTAAGGCTGGCCTCAAACCACAGTGATCCTCCTGACTCAGCCTCCCAAGTGCAGGGATTATAGGCATATGTCATTCACTTTTGCTTTTTAGTCATGTGAAAAATCCTATCTCAATACAATGTGGAGGTTTTTTGGTACCTGAGATGGAAACATTGCAACATCATATGTGCACTTTCCTTGGCCTGGAAAGCTTTTCCCTCCTTTCTTCATTCATCTAAGTTATATCAAACACAATAAATAACCATCTTGCCTGTGCCTCCCCTCTGAAAAATTCTTCCTCAGTTCACCCAGGGAGTGGCATTTCTTTATTCTTTCCAAGATTCTTTATGAATATCTCTGGTAGTTTCTCATATTGTATTATATGTATTTGCTACACTGAGGGAGACATGGGACCTGTCTTATTTGCCTTTGTAACCTCAGCAGCCTGATTCTCTTGTTTCTCTTTTATCATGAGCACAAATATGACTCTGTGTTGAGAAGTATCTACGTTTAATTCTACTTGCTCCCTAAGCGGAGATGTGGTGAGTGAAATATGAAATGCATGTGATAAATATCTGTTGAAAATGTAACTACCTGGAATATCTAACTGGGTGTTTATGTTCCAAAATAAAGGAAGGATTTCTGTGGGCTTGGAGTTAAATCCTCAAGTGACTCTGCCATCTGGAGATATAGAATCATGAACTTGTAAGCTGCTTTGCTTTTGGATAGCACTTACTTTTAGAGATCAGTGATCAGCAGCCTGAGAGAGTACAAGGGCTTTAATATTCTAATATAACTTAATGCAAACTATATATGCATATATTTTTCAGTATGAAGGACTGAACCTAGAGAAAACAAAGATATTGTCTACCCTCAGACTGTTATTTATTTTTTGTTCAGGATTTTATTGTTGTTGTTGTTTGGGTATTTGGACGTTTCTTGTTTGTTTGGGTTTTGCAGGGGATGTGTTGAAATGATGCCTCACTATAGTTCAGAGTAGTCTTAAACTTACTGAATAGCCCAGGCTGGCCCCCAAATCATCATGATCTTCCTACCACAGCCTCCCAAGTGGATCATTAGACCATTAAAACTCAGTACAGGGCTCAGAACCTGGGATATGCCTCCTGCTTTGTAGGCCCAAAGAGCTCCATAGCTACTGGATCCGAGTAACACAACAGAGCCTGAAGTAGATGACAGAGTTAGTTTGTACCACACAAAAATAACAATGCTTAGAAGCTAGGATATTTATATCATTATTGTTATCCTTTAGGCAGGCCTACACAAGAAGCCAAATCATTACCAGGAGGACACCTGAAAGTACATTAAAATAACATAATGGGCAGTATGCTAAGAAAGGCCAAAGGGTACGTTTTCCGAACAACTAGTGGAACAACGAATTGGTGCCTCACATAGCTGTAGGCTAAGATGTTACGGGGTGGCCGGAGTGTGCCAGTAGGAGCTGGTGCAGTGTTTAGAACCCCCTTGGAGTTCTACTCTAACTCCTTCTGTTTTTATATTACTATTAATTACTTTACTTTTTGGTTTTATTATTCTTCTGAGTATTTAAGACCAAGTCAAAAAAAGAAATCCATGTCAATCAAAGTTAATCTTTTTCTTTTTTAAAATTTCTTTGGTTTCTCTCAAGGTCAGTCAGGGCTGCTCAGAGGTGACTTTAAAAGCTGTATGAGCAGCCTTCGGGTTCCTCTAGCTCTTCGCTCCATTAGTTATGTCTCCCACCAGGGCCGGGTTGAGTCAGGGTCTTGCTTGACCACAGGACTTCACTTGGCCATGTGGGGATATTTCCCTCCTCAGTGGCCCTCTCCTCTATGTACTGCTGACTGACCCCTTGTCTCTGGAGTCCTCACAAGTTCCTGCTCACAAGATCAGGTCGGTTATGGGGCCCATTTAGAGGATCCTATCTGGAACCTGGCTAAGTTTGGAGGATGAGGCCGAGACATCACCTCTCCTTTCACTCCTTTTTTCTTCCTCAGCTTTGGTGTCCAGGCCTTAAACACCCAGGTGAGTTATGGCAGACTTTCTGATAAGAGAACAGGAGGTCTCAATCCTAACTACTGTAATCTTTTCCAAATGTTGGCGCTTGGAAATATAGAAAGAAATCGAAGTCATCCGTTTTGCTGAACAGGGGTTAGTATTAATACTGTTCATGTCATATGGTATCTATCTTAAAGGTGATGATTCTCATCTTAAAATTCTGCTCACGTTGTTGGAAGCTGTATTCCTGCAGAGCGTTAGCAGACAATGGTTTAACAGTTTTACAAAACTACTACGGGCAAAAGACAGCCAGTTAGCACACCAGTCTTGAATTAATAATGATTAAATCTAATTTCATCAGAGAGCTGTACCTAGGATTTTTCAACCAATAGATTAACTCATTTATTTGTTTTCTGTTTGTTTTTTTAATCTGGGGAGGATTTTATTTTTTTGAATTGATTTTATTGGTAGAACTCATTTGTTAAACCATGTAAACAAAAGACAGGTAATTACATCATATTTACTTATCTATAAGCCAAATTAAATAGAATCTCTTGGAGAAAACGTGTACTCAACACAGCACAAAGCATATATACATTAACCAAGATCATATGTAATCTGTATGTTATCAGATTTTAACATTTTGTTAAATTTGTAAGCTTTATGCAAGAATAATCCCAGTAGTTTCCGAAGTAATGAGACCTCTTGAAAATTTTTTCCTTGGGGATAGGGATTTATCTCAGAGGCTCCATGGATGCCTGGCTAGCCCAAGATCCTAGTTCAATCCTCTATACCACAAAAAAAGAAGAAAAAAATTTTTCTTAAAGTCTTAGATGAGTCTCTTAACCTTTGAATAACTCTATAACAGTTTGGGGCTTTGTTTATTTTTATTAAAAAAATACTCATGGACCAGGAATTTAGCTCAGTGGTTCTGGCACCTGTCTTGCAAGAGCAAGGGCCCGGGTTCAATTCCCAGTAACCACATACCATACTGGGTGTGGAGACTCACACCCAGCAGCAATCAGTACCACATACCACAGTGCTGGGCAGCCGTGGTGGCTCGCGCCTGTAATCCCAGCACTTGGGAGGCAGAGGCAGGAGGATTGCTGTGATGTGAGTTTGAGGCTGAGCTCAGGGCCAGCCTCAACTACAAAGCGAGACTCTGTCTCAAAAAAAAAAAAAAGATACTCATAGAGCCAAAAGCCTTATGAGCAAGCTGGGGGAAAAAAAGGAGAAAGGAGAGGAGAAAGAGAGAGAGGGAAGCAGAAAAGTTCAAATATATAATAAAAGGAGAGTTGCCTTTGGCATTAAACCAATTATAACAAACAGATTAGCAGGCAAACAACTACAGTAAAACATGTAACATTTAAACACTGTAAAACAATGGCATTAAACAAGATTGTGCTTTTAGATGCACGGGCCATGTTGGTTTATAAGCAACTTTTTTCAGGTTTATAACTAAAAATACTTTACTCAGAATTGTCCCTGGGGTGTACCAAGTGTTGCTTTGTGTTTTTATAACAATCATAAGGGGTTTTTTTAATACTCTGGTTACTGTAACATCAGAGTGAAACAGATAGGGGGGCTGGGGATTTAGCTCAGTGGTTCCGGCACTTGTCTTGCAAGCGCAAGGACCTAGGTTCGATCCCTGGTTAACCTGATTCAGGGCCAGCCTGAACTACATAGCGAGACCCTATCTCAAAAAAAAAAAAAGATAGGGGTGAGAAAAGGATTAAACAGGGGAGTTGCGAACTGTGAGATGGGGTCATATCTTTGCCCATTTTCCCCTTGATAGAAAACCAAGTTTAAGTCATGTCCTTTTAATCTCTAACTCACATTTAGAGAAATTCAGAGAAAAGTCAACTTTCACTTTTTAAATATTGTTTAAAATGAACCCAATTTGGTAAAATACAACCTAAGAGTGATGTTTTAAGAATAGATATCTAGTTTCCCATAGTGCTGTAAGGTACACATGCTAGGTACTTCTAAAAAGAGATTAAGAAAGAACAGAGCCCAGCACGGCATTGCATGCCTATAATCCTATCACTCTAGAAGGCTAAGTCAGGAGAATTGCAAGTTCAAGCCCAGCCTGGTCAATTTAGCAACTCAGAAAGATCTTGTCTCAAAGTAAAAATAAATTTTAAAAGGGCTAGATAGACAAGAGGAAGTAGGAAGATCTTTCTCAAAGGGAAAATGAGTCAAGAGATGGAAGGAAGGAAAAGAAAATGGGAAAAATGGAAATAGAGTTTTTGCAAATAGGAGGAAGACCAAAAGATGGATGTATTGCAGATAACTAAGTTAGGCAGATGTATTATAGGCAGCTAGACAAAGCCAAAACAGAAGACAATTGAGGTCCACTCACCAAAGGTCCAGATTCAGAAAAGAGGAATGAGGGCTGGGGATTTAGCTCAGTGGTTCCATCATCTGCCTGGCAAGCACAAAGTCCCAAGTTTGATTCCCTGTACCACATTTCACAGTGCTGGGTTTGGTGGCTCATGCATGTAACCTCAGCACTGGGGAGGCAGAGGCAGAAGGATTGCTGTGAGTTTAAGGCTACATAGTGAGTTCAAGCCCAGCCTGTACTACAAAATGAAACCCAGATTCAAAAAAACTAAAAAAAAAAAAAAAAAAGAGGAATGATTACATCCATATACTTCTCCTAGGGATGAATAAGTAATTGATGTTCTAAATAGGCATCAACACTGTAGGTGGTGATCAAAACCTTTCTGGTCCATTCCTTCTCAAAAATCTCTACTGGGTCTATGCAAGCTTGCTACATGACTTGCTTCCCCATTTGATCCCCATTTAATCAATATTACCAAAGTAACTATTCTTGTAATCTTACTGGTTTAACATGGTTTTGTCCCACCTCATACCCACCTTGTGATTTCTCATTAGATCTTATTAGATGACTATAACTTGTCCCACTTTGTACCGGCCTGACCTCATGGCTCTCTCCATAAAAGCCCTCTGAAAAGAGGGGTGCTGGGCTACCCCCTTTCAAGAATTCCCTTCCTCTTCTTCTTAGGCAGGAGCTGTCTTTCCCTGGATAAACATTTCTTATTCATAAGCTCCAGTGTTCCTAGAATTCATTCTTCAACTTTAGACAACACAAATTGAGCGTACTGAACATCTAGCAGGTTGGGAGTTAAAATATTTCCCTTCCATTCTTTGGAATATTTTCAGGTTCTGTATCATATACTGTATATCGAGTGTGGGAAAAGATAAGAAGAATAGAGCACAAAAAATAATTGAGAGGTGTTATGTACCCATAGCAGCTCCCTAAGATAAATACAGTCTTTGGGTATTGCAAATATGTATTGATAAAAATGTTTTAAAATACTATTTCCCACATTGACTGTGAAACACTCGTTCTAGACACTAGCAGGGTAGTCTTTGTGTCTTCCTCATGAGTAAGTTTTAGTTCCATCTGACCCAGGAGACCGACATGTGGGGGTCACTGCACGCCCTGGAGTGCACCTCCTGACACGGTTTTACATTTCTAGTTTGAGAGAGAAAGTGCCTTATATCTTCATTGCTTTTACATATAAACATTTGCTTTCTAGAGACATGGGAGTCTCTGGCAAAAAGGGAAACCGAAGCTGCAAAGTTTGTAGAAAGAAAAAGCTATATGATCAGAGGGCAAAGAGCTTAAAAAGGATAAGCATTTGCCTGAATTTACCAAAGTTCATGCCTCAGTTTACCTCCGGCTGCTTTGTCAAATGATGTCACCCAGTGGAGTCTGAGGAAATTCCCTAAGAAGAGGTGAGGACCTGGCCTTACTCACCCATAGAAGAGGTTGTAGAATCTATCATTACAGAAAAATATTTTTCAGGATGCATCACTGAGAGGCACGGAAAGGTTTAGGAGGCCACATTAAAAGTATTGATTCAGACAGAATAGTGTGGGCACTCAGGACACAGACTCATTGTGAGCTGTATTTGGGGATTTTTTATGTGGCCTCAGAGGTGGAGAACTGTAGAATTTGTGAATTTGCAATAAAGGAAGAAAAACAGGGGCTCAATTTACAGGTGAAAGGCAAGAGCGCATTTATAGGTAAAAGGCCTATTTTACAGGAAAAAGGCAAAAGCCTTGTATTTTTAAAGAATTAGGAAGCTAAGAGTGAAGAGCCTGGGAGGGCAAAACACTCTAACCTTGGGTGAATTTGTGCCCAGAAGCTACCATTTTAAAGGTACAATTTTAAAATTATAATTTTTCCTTGTCTCCTTTCTACCTACCTTTATTTCTTCTTCTCTATCTCAGATGGAAAGGAAGGAGAGGGAGACATGGAGGAAGACAGGAGAGAGGAAGGAAAGAAGGGAAGTTAGTAATGAGATCTTACGCTGCCTGAATAAAGAGACAGCTTAGAAATGTATATGGAAAAATGGTGGACATTTGAAAGCTAGAGATGGAAGTAGATGATGGCAAAGATAATTCCTATTGAATAACAGCTCTGGTTCTCCCAGGGTCTCTCCCTATACCCTCTTCTTTTAGGATATGAGAGAGCAATTAAACAAACAGGCAGAGATTCTGAAGAGGAACCAAATAGAAATTCTGGAAATAAAAAGCACAATAAGTCAAATAAAGAACTTAGTGGAAATCTTCACCAATAGAAAGGACTGCACAGAAGACAGAATTTCAAGGCTTAAAGATACAGCTGAAGAACTACTTCACACAGAAAGAGAGAAAACCCAAAAACTATGAACAAAACATATAAGAGCTCTGGGACACTGTTAAAAGACCAAGCTTATTAATATTCGGTATAGAAGAGGGCAGAGGGCACTGAAGTTTAGACAAATGCCACAGAAAATCCACTTAATGAACAATGGCAGAAAATTTCCCAAATGTTGGGAAAGATACAAACCTCTAGATGCAAGAGGGATTCAGAATTCTACACAGGCATAATCAGAAAGGAACTTCCCACATCACATTATAGTTAAGATGGCAAACGTGCAGAACAAGGAAACAACCTTGTAAGAAACAAAGGAGAAACACCAGTTCGCTTATACAGACAAGTCATCACGATAACTTAAGACTCCCCTGCAGAAACACCAAAGGCAAAGAGTACATGTGAAGCCCTGAACGAAATAACTGCTTACCCAGAATATTAAACTCAGCAAAACTATCTTCAAAACTGAAGGAGAAATAAAGATCTTCCAAGTAAGCCTAATTAAAGAAATTCATGACCACTGCAGAGAATACTTAAAGGAATCCTACACACAGAAGAAAAGAATAAATATGCTACTAAAGGATCAAACATTAGGAAAACAATGAAATGAGAGGAATTTGTACATATCTTTCTATAATAACTCTAATGTAAATACTCTTAATTCTCCATTTAAAAGGCAGAGATTGAGGGCCAGGGATTTAGTTCAGTGGCACCACACTTGCTCGATCCCTGGTACAGGAGTGAGGGGAGTACACTGGCAGATTGGATCTAAAACAAGACCCAGTTCTGCAGCTTGAAAGAAACACACTTTACTAGCAAAAAAATTCACAGACTGAAAGGGAAATTATAGAAGAAAAAATTCCATGCAAATGGAAATTTAGGTTAGGTTTAACAACAATTTACAGGTGAAAGGCAAGAGTGCATTTATAGGTAAAAGGCCTATTTTACAGGAAAAAGGCAAAAGCCTTGTATTTTTAAAGAATTAGGAAGCTAAGAGTGAGGAGCCTGGGAGGGCAAAACACTCTAACCTTGGGTGAATTTGTGCCCAATGTGTTAGGTTTAACAACCATGAGCAACTATAAATTTATGTCTGACAAAGCAGACTTCAAAACAAAATTTGATGAGAAAAGAGAGCCAGTATATGTAGGCAAATGGAACAGTCCACTAAGAAAATATAACATACTTAAATATATAAATAAATATCAGGTGTACCCAACTTTATAAAACAAACTCTACTCAACATAAATTGCCACATAGGTCTCAGTATAATAATAATGAGTAACTTCAGTTCTCTATTCTCACCAACAGATAGGTCACCTAAAAAAATTAACAGAGAAACATCAGGGTTAAAGCACATCACTGATCAAATGCACTTAACAGATGACTATAGAATATGCTACTCAATAAGTACAGAAAACACATTCTCAGTAACTCATAGAATGGTCTCTAAAATATATAACAAAGTAAGCCTTGACAAATAAAAAACAAGAATAATTTTTGCATTTGATCAGATAATAATGAAATAAAACTATGAATTAACAGGATGAGAAACCACAGAAAGTACACAAACACATGGAGACTGAACAACTCACTTTAGAATGATCAGTAGATGATCAAAGAAACTGGGGAGCTAATTTTAAAATCCCCTTGAATTGAATGGACATAGGAATACCAAATACCAGCATCTCCATGATATTGTAAATATTATTCTGAGAGGAAAGTTTCTAGCTATGAGAACCTGTATCAAAAAAAAAATCAGAGAGATGGGCCAGGGATTTAGCTCAGTGGCTCTGGCGCCTGTCTTGCAAGCCCAAGGGCTTCAATCCCCTGGTAACCACATATAATACTGGGTGTGGAGACTCATGCCCAGCAGCAATCAGTACCACATACCACAGTGCTCGATATGGTGGCTCGTGCCTATAATCCCAGCACTCAGGAGGCAGAGGCAGGAGGAGTTCAAGGGTGAGTTCAGGACCAGCCTGAACTACAGTGAGACCTTGTCTCAAAAAAAAAAAAAAAATCAGAGAAGAGGCCAGGGATTTAGCTCAGTGGTTCCAGCACCTGCTTTGCAAGTGCAAGGTCCCGAGTTTGAGTTCGATCTTTGGTAACCACATACAATGCTGGGCCTGGTCACTCAGTCATACCAGCAATCAGTACCACATATCATAGTGCCGGGCGTGGTAGCTCACACCTGTAATCCCAGAATTTGGGAGGCAGAGGCCAGAAGGATTGCTGAGCTTGAGACTCAGCTGGGCTACATACTGAGCTCAGGGCCAGCCTGAACTACAAAAGTAAGACCTTTTCTCAAAAAAAAAAAAAAAAAAAAAAAATCAGAGAGATCTCAAACAAATAACTTAATGATACATCTTAAGACCCTGCAAAATCAAGAACTAAAGCCAAACTCAACAGAACGAAAGAAATGATAGAGATTAGAGCTGAAATTACTAAAACAGAGATTAAAAGAAAAATGCAAAGAATCAATTAAACAAGGGTTGGTTCTTAGAAAAAATAAATGAGATTGATAAACCCTTAGCCAAATTAACAAAAAGAAAGAGACCCAGATCAAATAAGTTGGATGTGAAAATGGGGATGTAATGATAGACACCTTTGAAATCCAGAGGATTACTGGGGATAACTTTGAAAACCTAATAAATTTGAGAATTTAGGAGAAATGGATACATTTCTAGACACGTAGGACCTACCAAAATTAAACCAAATGGACATTTTTAAAAAATGTCCAAGCATAGTGGCATATTTCTATAATCATAACACTAAGGAGGCTGAGACAGGATTGCTATGAGCTCAAGGCCATCTTGAACTATATAGTGAGTTCAAAGACATCCTGAACTACATAGCAAGATTCTGTCTCAAAAAAATACAAAACAACAACAACAAAAACCCTAAACAAACAATAAGATTAAAGCACTAATAAAAACTGTCCCAAATAAAAGCCTAGGAACAAGTAGGTTTACTGCTGATTTCACAGTCCCTTAAAGAAGAAGGAGTACTGGCCAACTATCCCCAAAGTTAAAAGAGAAAGATTGCTCTCGAACTCATTCTACAATGCCAGTCACCAGAGTCTACAGTGTCTGACACCAAAACCAGACAAGGACACAATGGAAAGACGACAGACCAATATCCATTCCCTCTCGAAGCAGGAACGAAGCAAGGATCCTACCCCCAACACTGTTATTCAGTATAGCTCCTGAAGTTTTAGCTATAACAATTAGGCAAGAGGAAAAATAAAATGGATCCAAATGAGGAAGAAAGAAGTCTAATTTTCCTTTCTTGCTAATGATATAATCCTATACTTAGAGGACTTTAAAGAGCGAACTAAAAGATTTTTAGAGCTGATAAACAAATTCAGCAAAGTCATAGGATATAAAATCAACATTAAAAATCAATATTTTCTATTTACCAGCAATAAATTAGCTAAAAGAAATCAGTAAAATAAGTCAATTCTTAATAGGTAAAAAACAAACAAAAACAAAAACCTAGGGTTAAATCTAACCAAAGAAGTAAAAGACCTCTCCAGTGAAAATTTCAGAACACTGAAGAAAACTTTGAAGACACTGGAAAATAAAAGACCTTCCATGTTCATGAATTGGCAGAAATAATATTGCTAAAGTGGTCATAATTAGATCTATCAAGTGATCTATACATTCAGTACACTACACATCAAACTGCCAATGTTATTCCTCACAGAACTAGGAACAACAACCCTATAATTCATATGGAAACACCAAAGAGTCAGAATAGCAGAAACAATCATAAGAAACCAGAGCAAATTTAGAGACACTGTAATACCCAATTGTAGGTATTGGGAAATGTAAGGCTGATTAAAAGTATGTTATGCCAGAGATACAGCTCAGTCATGCAGCGCCTGCCTGGCAAGCTCAAGGTCCTAAGTTTGATTGCTGGTTTAAAAAAAAAAATGTGTTTGTGCAAACTTATTCATTTGTGTAACCAATATTCAGGGCCAGGGATTTAGCTTGGTTCCAGCATCTGCCTGATAAGTGCAAGGCGCCAGGCTCAATCCCCAGTACCACCTACCACAATGCCAGACATGGTGGCTCATGCTGGTAATTCCAGCACTCAGGAGGCAGAAGCAGGATGATTGTCCTGAGTTGGAGGCCAGCCTGGGCTACATAGTCAGTTCAGGGCTAGCCTGAACTACAAAGCGAGAACCTGTCTCCAAAAAAATAAATAAATAAATAAGGATTTAAACTTAAAATATATTAGAAATTAATAAAACATCATCGATATTTTCAGTATTGGGGGCCTGGGAGTCTACCTCAGTGGTAGAGTCCACTTAGTAGAAACTAAGGGCTGATCCTCAGCACTTAAAAAGCAAGTGAGGCATGAGGAGGATAGCCTCCATACCTTTGTAAGTCACAGAGAAAGTTTTTCATTGGAATAGTATGTAAACTGGGTAACACTATTATCCAAGCGAAACTTTGATATGAAGTTATCAGAATGGAATAGATTGCTGAGATGACAATATTTTGAACAAGAAAAAAGTTCATAAATTCTAGAGAATTAGTCAATTAAGATCTAACTTTACAGCTTTCACTTATGCTTGGTTGCCCACTCTTCTTTGTCCAGTTTCTTCTCCAGTTCCCCTGTATAAATGGAAGAAGAATTTCCTCAGATAAGATCTGCTTCCAGAGACCTTTTCTAAGTCTTTAACCTCTCTGGGTTTAACTTTTCTTATCTGGAAGGAAGATGAGATTTGCATATGATCCCTAAACCCCTTCCAGCCCCAAAGCCCTGGCGCCCACCTGTTCCTCTTGTTTCCTGTGAAGACGGTTTCTATGCTGGCACACGTGTCAATTATTCATAGTTTCTGACATACTTCAATTAGTAATTCCAGTTCCTCCAAATACTTGTTTCTGTCTCTTAAATCTTTCTTTCTTTTCACCCTGATTTGATCTCCTTCCAGACTGCTGTTTCTTTTGCCTTTCTTATTTTCTTTCTACCAGCCAATCTGAGGAGCTGAAGAGCTTTAACAGATTGCCTTTATAATGTCGCCTTCACACACACACACACACACACACACACACACACACACACACACACTCTCACTCTCTCCCATCCACCCCACTGACCTTCTCTCGGTGCTGTTTTTGGCTCTTGGCCCTTCTCCCACAACCTCCCTTTCCTGTTCCACTACCTTTTGCTCTTTGTAAATTCCAGTGTCCCCTGTAGGAAACATGGACAGTGGTTTTCCTTGCATGTAAGTAATGAGAACAGTGAAACAAAGACAAGCAAAAAGAATACAGCCTACCCTTTCTCGTGGAAGTATTCACATTCCTGACTTCCTTAATAGAACAAAGTGTGAAAAGAAACATCAGACTAGGTTGAGTCTGAAAGACACTCCTTAATGTCCACTCCCTCCCTCTTCCCCTAAAACACTGTGGCAACTGCCACCTGAAAGAGGCCGCCCAGAAATCATCCAATAAGACCACGGATGGAGATGGTTTGCCAAGCTTTCTGATTGAGTAAACTTTTGCAAATTGCACTTTCTACTTTTCACTGTCTTATTTCCTTAACACTGGCAAGACAAAGAACATATGATAGTATATGTAATTCTCAGAACCATAATTTGTGGTACATATTTACTTGTAAGTCTTCAGATTTTCTTTGGAATTTGAAAGTTTAAGTCATCCTCCAGGTCGTCAGCCAGAAAGCAAAACCCATAAAAGAGGCAGAAATCTACAGGATGATAATAAAGTATCACACTGTGCTGTAAAACCAGAATATCAAATGCAGGCATTTTTTTTAGGCAAATTTCAACCTTGCCACTTACAAACAATGAGATCTTGAGTAAGAAAGTCATTTTGTCTCTCTAAGCCTCAGTTTCCTTACTTGTAAACTGGGGTGTTCTGAATATATGATATGGGAATTATATAGTGCTTATATAGTGCTTTTTAGCAAAGTGTTTATTGTTTTGTTTTGGTCTTGATTTTTTACAGGGATCGAACTCAGGACCTTGTGCTTTCCAGACAGGTGTGGTGCCACCAAGCTACGTATAGCAAAGTTATTTTATAGATAATTGAGATCGTGTATTCAAACAGTCTGAAACATAGAACACTCCACAGCTAATATATAATTACTATTATCAATAAAAATATACTTCTATATTTCTAGTTCAATTCTCTTGCAATTCAATGAAGGATTCTAACTCTTTGAAAGGGAGGAAAAAAATAACTCCACAATGCCTGTGTGTCTATACACAAACTAGAAGAAGTAGAACACTCTGAGCAGAGTTCTGCCCTGAGAGAAGAAGCAATGAATATCAGGGCAAAAAGTTTCCTAGAACACTTCAGCAACCAAGTTTTATCTTTAGGGGAAAACCACCGACTATGAGTTTAAAAGCACTTGTAAATAGCTAACAGTGAGTTAACTTTAACAGCATCAGTGAAAATTTAGCCAACTGTTGGGGCCGGGGATATAGCTCAGTGGTTCCAGCACCTGTCTTGCAAGAGTAAGGGCCTGGGTTCGATCCCGGTAACCACATAACAATACTGGGTGTGGAGACTCATGCCCAGAAACAATCAGTACCACATACCACAGTGCCAGGCATGGTGGCTCACGCCTATAATCCCAGCACTCAGGAGGCAGAGGCAGGAGGATTGCTGTGATGTGAGTTTGAGGCTGAGCTCAGGGCCAGCCTGAAATACAAAGCAAGACCCTGTCTCAAAAAAAAAAAAAAAAAAAGAAAGATAGAGAAAATTTAGCCAACTGCAGCACATACACTTGAGAAGTGTGTTGTTTATCCAACCAACTGATGGGGTTGGGCCCATGTGTATGTGGCTTCTCTGGCAACCACACCACAGTTCCCTAGGAACCGAAAGTCCAGCTTAGAAATCACCAGGCAAGTCCAACTATTTCAAAACCAATCGTGCATAAGAATCAATTAAAAGCTTGTTTTAAAATTTCAGGTCTTAGCCCCAAACAGTCTAATTATGTTGATGGGAGGGGTCAGGAACATGAATTCTCCGTAAATTGCTCAGGTGAGTACTATGCTTGGGAAATACTGTTCCAACAAGAGTACCAGGCTCTGGGAATTACCTGCTGACCACCCTCCTTACCCTACTCACCCAGTTGCCTTCTCCTGCACCTCACAGTCTCTGGCTTCTTCACTTGGGGTGTTTTGTTGATATCACAAAGCAGTAAGTGAAACAATGTGCTTGGTTTAAGAGAAAAACAGAACTATCTGCTTTTTTTTTTTTTTTTTTTTTTTGCATTGAATTTTTGAGGCTTTTTTGGCTTTGTACTGCTGGGGATTAAACATCACATATGCTAGGCAAGTACTCTATCACTGAGCTACATCCCCAGCCCTTCAGAACTTAACTGACACCAAAATACCTTAATATTCATTTTAACTAACATGGATTATTCTCAGTTGGTTTGGATCAGTACCTGACTCTATGGTATAAATGCCTCAGCAATACTGTTAGCTAGTCCTGGGAGAGATAATCAAACCAATGGCCAGTACAGAAGCTAGCATAAGACATATTGATAAAATTAGAAAATATCATAAGAAGGAATTGGGGACGCAGGGATGCAGGGAGGCAAGATATGTCCTTTATTCTTATCCTTTATTATCTGCATTGCCCTTGAGTGGTTCTTCAGTTTCTTGGAAATTAAGCCGTTGGGTTACAAGGTCAAAAAGCCCATAGAGTACGTTCTAAGAATTAGATCACAAAATGAAAGAAAATTACTGTTCTAATATTTCTTGGTATTGAATCTCTCTCTCTCTGTCTCATTTCATTCTCTTGCTCTCTGTCTCTTCTCTCCTCTTTCCTTTTCTCTCTCTCTCTCTCTCTCTCTCTCTCTCCTTCCTCTCCCCTCTTCACTTCACCACACACAGAAACCCCTTTTCAAAGAGGCTTTTTTCCAACTCAGTGAAGTAAAGTCTTTGCCCCTTTGTGGGAAAGGCTCATTAACATTCCCATAGCAGCATCTCTTCAAGGATTCTACTTTTGTAACTCTGTGGGGAGGTCAAGAGGCCACAGTGGAGAGGTAAAAGGGAAAAAATGGTAAACGGGGGAGGGCGGAAGAAAGGAGAGGAGGGGAAAGAGCCTTTTCTTTCACAATAAGGCTAGAGAGAGGGAGGGAGGAAAAATAGGAAAAGATGAAGACAGCCAAGACGCACGAAAGCGACATGGGACCCCCACATCTGCCCCTTGGAGATTTCATGAACTTCTGAGAAAAGGAAAAAGCTGCGTTTCTTTTCTCCTTTATTTTTCCTCACAAAGAATATAAATGGTGCAAACAGTGGGATGATAGGCTACCAGCAACCAGTCTGTTCCACTGAGGGATTAGAAGATTTTGTGGCTTCCATATACCCATTTCTCTTAAAACAGTCTATTAATAATGGCACTTGTTTACACATAAAAATTAATATAATTCATTAGATAATACCAGGAGTAAGAATTCTAAGGGAGAAAGGTGAGGGAGCCATCTAGGGTCCTGATACCAAGGATCTGAAAAAATAATAAGCATCCCAAATCTCACCGGAAGTAAGGACCTGCAGGGGTGGGAGTGCATCTCAGAGGGGGAGCATTTGCCTCCTCATGTGAAGCTCCTGGTTCATTTCCCACTGAAGGAAAAAATAATGGGAAACCTGCCTCGGTTACCAACAGAAGCATCTGTTGTCTTCCCCTCCCTTTCTTAGTATTTGCCAAAAACCCCTGGACTTACAGAAGTGGGTGTCCCCTTCCTGGGTGTCCCCCACACCGTCAGCTTTGTTTTACTTTTCTTTTTCTCTGAAGACACACCCATCAGGGATTTACATCACTAAATTTAAAGAGGGCAAATAACTCCCACTTCCCCACCTGGTAATGTTTCAGGTGCTCTTGCTCCTCTGTCTAAAAGTCCAGGCACATCAAGTGAGAAGCAAACCCAGGACTTACAGCTAAATGAGAGGACATGTCAGGCACTGTCTGTGCCCACAGCCTGGTATTACTGTAATTCAGCATAGTCCTAAGAACAGCATAGGCATAAGTTAAAAAACCAATTTGATCTCCAGCACCTCAACAGAGGAAAGAAAAAGAGGTTGAAGAACAATGAGATGACCCATAGTGTGCAGGCTGAGTGAGGTAAGGATTCCTGGTTGCTTGTCAAATTTGTGTGTTTTGGTGCTGGGAATTGAATTCAAGGCCTCATGCACGCTGGGCAAGAGCTCTACTCCCAAGGTGTCTGTGGAGCCCAGTGAAGATGGAAGAATGCTTACAGGTCCAGTTTCATGTCCCCAAGAAAATCCTTATGGAATCTTTGACAGTTACTCAGCTTCTGAGGGCACATGTTGGAGAGAGATCACAAATCACTAAAGTCTTTCACACTATTAGAAATCTCCTGCAGATTCAGCTAACGGTACCTTCTGACAGGTTTGCCCTGGAATACCAAGGAGCTTATCAGTCCTAGTCTCAGGAGCATCCCTGTATCTAATGGAATTAGACAGGATCAGGAGACAAATAAAGCCACTGATCTTGCTGCTATTGTAAGTGAAAAATCATGAAGATCATTTTTTGGTTGTTTTGTTTATGTGTTTGCAGTACTGGGGATTGAACTCAAGTTCATCACCCTGAGGTACATCCTTGACCCCATTCTTTTTTTTCTTTTTAGTTTTTTTTGAGACAGGGTCTCACTTTGTAGTTCAGGCTGGTTCTGAACTTAGCCTCAGACTCATCACAGCAATCCTCCTGCCTTTGCCTCCCGGGTGCTGGGATTACAGGAGTGAGTCCCCCCACCCAGTATGATATGTGGTTACCGGGGATCGAACCTGGGTCCTTGCACTTGCAAGACAGGGGCCGGAACCACTGAGATAACTCCCCAGCTCAACCCCTTTCTGGTTTTTATTTTGAAACTGGGTTGGCTTGAATTTAGGCTCCTCCTGCCTCAGCCTCCCAGATAGCTGAGATTATAAGCGTGCACCACTATACCAAGCTTTTTCATCATTTTTTTTTCACGCTGGCACACTCTTTTCCTGATGGTGTACTGCATTTTTACCAGTAGAGAATGCACCAGTGTTCCACCACTTGTCTGTCACATCGCAGCTATGTAATGTGGATGGGTCACGAAACCTCACTGGGCTGTTGGATTTCTCTATAAAGGGATCCCTTCAAATAACAGGGGTAAACCTGCTGTGCTAATCTCAAAGCTGTAATGTTAAACATATGCCACATAAATGAAAATATATACACTATCAAAAACTGTGCAGACACTTACTACTTTAATGACTGTCTATCTTCACTCAATCTTTCTGCCCGTCTTTCATTTTCTGGCTGAAAAGAGCTGACTTCTTGCTTCATAACTAGGTACACCAGAAAAATTTTAATTGATACTCCCAAAATCCACCTTATCAAACAAGAAGGGAAAAGAATTGAGAGAGAAGCAAATGCACTGCGAAGAAGAGTTAGAAAAACAAATGAGGGCCAGTCGTTCGCAGACAGAGTGGGGAGAGGCCGAGCCTGGCAGGGAGGAGAGGGTTAAACCTTTTTCTCAGCAGTACAAAAGAAAAGAGTGTGCGGAAAGATTAGGATTTTTGCTTTTACAATGGGAGCTGCAGAAGCGTAGGGAAGAAGCTGAAGAAAAAAAGGGGGCGTCTCCCCTTTAAAGACTTGCAGAGATTGAGAAGGAGAGAGTCAGGAACAGGGAATCAGAGAGAGTCTGTCTGTCCCCGGGAAAGGAGCGCATCTATCTCCGCTCGCAGTGGCTGCACTGCGGCCAGAGCTGTCCGCTGGCTTCGGACCCGGGGGGGAGATCGGACCAGGTCACCCCGGTGGAGCCCCTCCCTCTGCCACCTCTTCACCCGGGAATGTCTCGGCGAAAGCAGCGGAAACCCCAACAGTTAATCTCGGACTGCGAAGGTCCCAGCGCGTCTGAGAACGGTGGGTGCCACGCGGGAGAGGTGGGGGCCATGCGGTCCGGCCAGGGCAGGGGGCGCACGGCCAGGGGAGACCCGGAGGGGAGGCCGGCGTCCGCGGTGTGACGGAGCCCAGCGCCGGAGTGCGGATGAGCTGCTCCAGGACGAGCCCCCGGGGCTTTCCTCGGGATGCGTTCTGTTTGTGTTTTCCTTGTTTTTTCTCTGGATGAAATGGAGTTTTCCAACTGGCTCTGGATCCCCACCCAAGAGTTTTCTCTCCGGGTCCCCCTTTGCTCACTGGTCTTTGTGCCGTTGCTAAGTAACGTCCTCCGACCTGAAGACCAGTCTCTTAGGGGTGGGATTCCCCCTCCCTTCTTTCTGGAGAGTTGGGTTGCAAGAGAATGAATTAGATAAACGCGAAAGTTCCCCTGAGGGAGAAGAGAAAAAAGTTTCTCATTGTTGGGCTGAGCCGAGAGCGGATCAGAGCTCCCGAGGGAGAGAGCTAATGTCGGTCAGAACACAGCCTGTCCGGGAGTGTGTCCCTGTCCTCCGGAGGGGCGGCTGGAGGACAGGTCTGCGGGAGGAGTTTAGGTTTGTCTCAGGGGAGGTCAAGCTAACAAAATAAAAAATAAAAAAGATAACATAGCTGTTAATATGTGCAGATCATCTTACAGAGTATTACTATGTATTTTTTTAAGCAATAAACTTTCTTTAGAAGAAGGCAAATTTTAGCCACTCTTGTAACTCTCCAGTACCTAATTAAGTGAGGAGGATATTAGGAGGCAACATTGTCCCAAGCCTCAGAGGCGGGGAGAGGCCACCTCAGGACAAGAACTTAGATTTCCAGGTGCTCAGGGCTGGTGTTGGTAAGTCATTCTGGTAAATCAAACTTGCTTGATTATGAGTAGATCTAAATGAGGGTCTAAGAAGCAAGCGCCGCTGTACTTCTCAGGATCATGCAAGCTCTGATGTGCCAGCGGAATGGCTGGCTACCTGTGTGCTCTGTGAAAGTCCTGAAGTTCCGGCTCAAAGCTCACTTATTTACTTAGCAAACAGCTGACATACACGGTAATGTAGTATGTAGTGAGACACAAATGATCAGACTTCCAGCCAAACTCTGACTTCATCACTTTGCCTCTGCCTCAGTTTCCTCATCTGTAACTCAGAGAATTAGTTACCTTACTAGCATTTAAGAATTGAAATGAGTAAATATATGTAAAGACCTAAGGAAAACACCTAGCATAAAGAAGTGCATAATATGTGCTATAAAGTATCTAATTATTCAGTGCATGTGGGTAGTGTTCAAATTGAAGTCTGTGAATGCAGCAGCACTTCCTGCAAGTGCTGAAATAAAACCAAAGCTCAGGAAGCTCTGGGCAAATTTCAGCATTTCTTTATGAGATATGTTCCATGAAAACCTGTAGGACAGTGTATACGCAGCGATTAAAACTAATCATGGATTAAACTTGCTTTTCCAACCACTGTGAACAAAATAACTTCAGGTCAAATCAGGACTCCAAGGGCAACAAACAACTTCACAGATATGTCAAGTTCCGCGTAAGGACACATCTTCACGAGCGATGCTGTGCTGTAATCCCACGGCGCCCATATTTAGAGGTTGGGTGGCGGCAGCATCCTTCCCTCCTGAGACACATTAACCCTCCTTAATGCTGCTATAGGCCGGATGTTTCCTCCGGTGCGCACTACAGGAGACTTCCCCTCAGCCACAGAGTTGCCTCACAGTCCTGGCTCCCCTGCTGGCTCGATTGTGGAACTGTGCCGAGCACCCACCCCCAGTCCCAAGATGCATCTTCTCCTCTCCTTCCTTCCATCTGCTCTGCTCGCCCGGGCCCCATCCCCAGCTGGGGAAGTATCTTCAGTGAGGCAGTCAAAAGGCATCTCTAGCAGCTGTCCCGAATGGATTTTGTAGCCCTCTGAGATACAGCTCTTGCTTGGGGAATGTGGACCCTGGGGTAGGGGTAAGGACACATGGGTTGCTACTACAAAGCTATTGCCATAAACACATTAAAAGCTTAGATTCAGTGGAAGCAACAAATTGCATCTGAAATATTGCCTATGAGTTCTGAAAGACAAAAACAAATGGCAGGAGTCAGGCAGCACTTGTAACCTTTGTTAAGATCTGCCTTGAGAAGGTCTGAGGACTTTGTCATCAGAATTCTTCTGAAAGTGAGATTCAACATTGCTTTCATAATCATCAATTTCACTGAGTCTCATCTACAGCTTGCAGTGACCATCTAAAATTCCTCCCTGCTTTTAAAAGTTTACAAATGGGGGCCGGGGAGTTAGCTCAGTGGTTCCGGCGCCTGTCTTGCAAGCGCAAGGGCCCGGGTTCGATTCCCCGGTAACCACATACCATACTGGGCGTGGAGACTCACACCCAGCAGCAACCAGTACCACATACCACAGTGCCGGGCGTGGTGGCTCACGCCTGTAATCCCAGCACTTGGGAGGCAGAAGCAGGAGGATTGCTGTGATGTGAGTTGGAGGCTGAGCTCAGGGCCAGCCTGAACCACAAAGCGAGACCCTGTCTCAAAAAACCTAAAAAACATAAAAAATAAATAAAAAAATAAAAGTTTACAAATGTATAAATAAAATCCCTCCTTAAAGGCAAGGTCTACATAAGAAGTGGGGGTGTGGCATGCTTGAGGCTTTGGTATTCCTGACACAGATCCTTGAGTTATCCGCTTCTGACTTTTTTTGGGGGGGGGGGGACGGACAGGGTCTCGCTTTGTAGTTCAGGCTGGCCTTGAGCTCAGCCTCAAACTCACATCACAGCAATCCTCCTGCCTCTGCCTCCCGAGTGCTGGGATTACAGGCGTGAGCCACCACGCCTGGCACTGTGGTATGTGGTGCTGGTTGCTGCTGGGGTGAGTCTCCACGCCCAGTATTGTATGTGGTTACCGGGGATCGAACCTGGGTCCTTGCGCTTGCAAGACAGGCGCTGGAACCACTGAGCTAAATCTCCGGCCCCCTTCTGACTTTTATTTACCACAGAGGATGGCCCCAAATTAGCTTGGAAGGGGCGTGAAGTGTAGCTCAGTGGTTAGAGCATTTGCTTAGCCTGTAGGAAGGCCTGGGTTCAACTCTCAGCACAGAAATGGGGAAGGGCAGTGGATGCTCTTAATTGGGGCCATTTGGACACCTCTGACATTATGGTCACTATCATAAGCATCTGCACACATTTATTCAGCAGCCTAGGATTTCACTGATGGTGTGGGGAGTTTGGGGTTTTATTTTAAGAAATCTTTACCATACATGAAAAGCCAGTGCTGAATTTTTTTTGTACATTTTGAAAGATTGTTTGCCCTGATCTGCAACAGCACCGTGAAACGCTCTGACAAGCTTGTTTTCCAGCTCTGTTTTTGCTCAGCTTCCTGACCACATTATCCAAACCTAACAGAATCGTTTCTGCACATGAATGATGAGCAGGAAACAGTCTATTTACTTAAAAACTATGATGAAGGGGGAAAAATCGCTTGCCCCCACAGAGTCTAGAACTCTGAATTAGAGAACACAGGAATGTTACTGGGGAAAATGCAAACTAGTACATCTGGGAAATGAAAGGAAACGATCAGAAACCCAGATATTTAGTGAGAAGGAGAAACCAGGACACAGCCAAACAGATCTAGAGGGAGAGAAGGGAGTACTTCAGATGAAAGTTGGCAGACAGCAAGAACAGCAAAAAGAGAAGGAAAGCAAAAAATAGTTTGTAGGGCTCTGCTCCCATCTCATCCGTTAGGAGAGTGCCATCTGTCTGTCGAGCCCCAGGCGCATTCAACCGTGCCCCCTTCTCTCTCAGGGCAGGGGTCAGACAGAACACATTTCTGGGTGATAGGGAGCAACTCAGGCCTGGATAGAACACTGAATAAAAAAGCAGGAAATCTGGTTTTTCAATCCAGACTAGAACTTGAGGCTCTTTCACCCTGGGCAACCCCATCCATCAAATAACAACATTCACAGCTCATATTTGTGGTACTCTGAGGTATGATGCTAGCCATTTTTGTGTGTCCTCTCATTTATCCCTTTAATTCCCCTATTAGTAGCCAGCCCCCTACACACTCATCTTCTTTTTTTTCCAAAGGCAGGATCTCACCTTGTAGCCCAGGCTGGCCTCTTATTCTCAGCCTCCTGCCTCTGCCTTCAGGTTGATGGGATTACAGATGTTGGACACTATACCTGACTTATCCCCCAGTTTAAAAACAATAAAAGTTTTATTTTAGTAAGATATGCATAACAAAACTGACACCTATGACCATTTCTAAGGATGTAGTTCAGAGGCATAAAGTGCATTTGCCAAGTTTATAGTCGTAGTCATCTATTTCCAGAATTCTGTCATCACCAAACAAAAACTTTATACACCTTAAACAACAAATTCCCCAGGCTGCACCTGCCTGGGAAGTACAAGGTCCTGAGTTTGATCCCTGCTACCACCAAAAAAAAAAACCCCTACAAATTCCCATTTTTCCTTCTATTCTATTTTTATGTCTCTATGAATTTATTAAGCCTAGTTAACTTATATAAGTGAATAGTATATTTTTTGGTCTTTTTGTGTCTGATTTATTTCACTTAACATGTTTTCAAAGTTCATCCATGCTATAGCATGTAACAGATTTGTTTGTTTGTTCGCTTTGGTTCTTGGAGACAGGATCTCATTATGTTGTTCAAGCTGGCCTTGAACTCACTTATGTAGTCCAGGCTGTCCTCGAACTCCTGGTGGTCCCCCTACTTCAACCTGCCTGGTCCTAGGATTATAGGCATATACCACCACACTCAGCTATGCATCAGAATTTTATTCTTTTTATGGTTGTACCTAACTTTTTTCCTTCAATACTGGGGATCAAATCAAGGGCCATTGAATTACATCCTCATCCTTCTGTATTTTTTTAGGCAGGGTCTCTTACTAAGTAGTTCAGGATAGTTTGAGCTTGCGTTCCTCCTGCCTTAGCCTCCTGAAGCAGTTGAGATTACAGGTGAGCACCACCACATCCAGTCTATACCCCACATTTTAAAATCTTGGTCTTACATAAATTAAGAAACTTTCCTCAAATCACAGAGATGAAAATGGCTGGGAGTGCAACTCAGGACTAAATCTTTTTTCTTCTTTTGTCCCCCTTTACTTCTCTTCCTTCTTCTTGAGATTGAATCCCAGGGTCTTTGCACTGAGCTGTTCCTACCTTCCCCTACTTCCACTTGAGCTGGTCTCACTATGTTGATAAATTGCCCAGGCTGGGCTCCAAATTGCAATCTTCCCAGCTTAGCATCCCTGAGTGCCCACAATATAAGTGTGCACCCCTGCACCTGGGTGAGTCCTTTCTTTTTTTGTTTCTTTCTTTCTTTTTTTTTTTAGACACGGTCTCACTTTGTAGTTCAGGCTGGCCCTGAGCTCAGCCTCAAACTCACATCACAGCGATCCTCCTGCCTCTGCCCCCCCGAGTGCTGGGATTACAGGCGTGAGCCACCACACCCCGCAGAGTGGTATGTGGTACTGGTTGTTGCTGGGTGTGAGTCTCCATGCCCAGTATTGTGTGTGGTTACCGGCCATTGAACCTGGGCCCTGGTGCTTGCAAGACAGGCACCGGAACCACTGAGCTAAATCCTCTGCTCTCCTTTCATTTTTTTAAAGTCCATAATTACTAATATTTGACTTGGGTCCTGTTCTATAAATACAATTCTTTTCTCATTTGGCAGCAGTATAATGTCAATCTTTATGCACCTATGTCTACCACCTGTCCAGGCCACAGATGTATTAGTAGTGTTGGCTGCACTGTCTCATTTGGTAAAGAGGCATGCACACTGAGGAGAGGGAGTGAGGAAGAGCAGGTGGGAGATTCTGAAAAGTAATCTTAACAGTTAGAGAATCAATTTATACTTGTCGAAGCTGCCAATTAGTGCTGGTCCAGTGTTAACAAATAATCTCTCAGGCAAGTGCTTACACAGCATGCTTTGTCTCCTCTGTAGAACAAAGCCTTTCATCTTACAATTAGAAATATGGCTGAGATGCCAATTTACATTTTTAAAATGCTAAAAATGTACACTCCCTGGGAAAAGCAATACAGTTGTGTAAGTGCACGGTCTGATGTGAAGGTGATATCAACATCTATTCAAGGAAACAGATTTTCCACCAGGAAAAGTTCCCAGGGAGCTGAAAGACGGTTGCAGGCAGAATAGAAGGTGAGCCTTGTGGGAAGGCTGTGCCTTGAGCACTTCTGCCTCCATCCCCATGTGAGCAGGTTTATTTAGTGCAGGTAAATTTGTGAAGAGCAAGGTGGAAGGTCTGATGGGAAGGGCAAGCCTCTAACACTGCATTTCTGTCCATCGCTGTACACCGTATTTAGGTTGCTTTTTTGTGCTGCAAACTGAACCTGGGATAAGCAAGTGCTCTACCACTGAGCTACCTCTCTTGCCCAAAACATCACAGTTGTTGTTTGTTGTTGTTGTTTTGTTTTGTTTTGTTTTGTTTTTTTAAACAATGCTAAGGATTGGGCCCAGGATCTCCTATATTTACACATGCAAGGGAAACACACTCCCCAGTTGGGGCCTCGGAATTTTTCAGAGCTCTAGGGCTAATCCTACTGGACAGCAAAGTTTGAGAACTATCATTCCAATATACTGCCTGCTGCATTTGGACCCACTTCTAGTTTTCTCTTTGGTTTTCCAAGCCATTTGGTCTGAAGCCTAAAGCAAGCAGTCTGATGGAGCCTAAGATCCAGAGGGAAAGTTATCCAGTTTTCATTTTCCTTGTCATTTCAGCACTTTGTGAATTTAAACAAACACATCAGGTCTTAATCCTGTATCCGCCCCAGGCTTTGCATGTGACCCAGGAGCCTATCCTCACCTTATCTGCTATCTAGGGACACATTACCAGCTCAGTTTGTTCCTGCGTTTGTGACTGTATTCCTGTCTGCATGAGAATCCTGCCCCCCTTTTCAGCATAGGCAGTGAGTGTAAAGTGCTGAGAAGTGGAGGGCTCCTCTTACAGGTGACTGTTGATCCCTCACCTTTCACCAGGGACTAAATTTACCTTAAAGAACAGTCCAGATCAAATTACGCATCAGAAAGCACGTTTCATTAAAGAGCAAGAAAGGGGACAGTGTTTCCCAGGAGAAGATGAAAAGAAAAGGATTTCTTTTCTTGTCCGAAGACTTGACAAAACAGCAACTGGATATCAAATGTTCCATACTAATTAACAAATGCTCAGTAGAAAGTCTCCATCTGATTCCTTCTCCCTTACTGAGGCCAGAGAGCAAATGGCAGGCAGGAGCCACACAGGGCCCTTTTCTGTCGCACTAGAGAAGCCACACACACAAAGTTGATGTGCATAGGAAAGCCCAGGAGAGGAGTCAAAAACGTGAACGCTTTCTTCCCTGAATTTCTGTGCGAACCTGCAAATGTCACATAACCTCTCCAAGCTTCACTGTCTTTATCTGTAAAAATAAACCACTTGTGTGAACCTGTGGCTTTCTATAATAAAAGCACACTCTTCCCAAGAGAAACCTGGCCTAGAACCACACAGCCCATCTGTGTCAGAGCTGTGATTCACAATGCTAACATCCTAAAGGTTATTCTGTAAGATGTTTTCGCTTATAAAGACAGGCAAAGTTGACTTTGAAAGTAAAGTGGTTTTCACTAATATTTTAATTGTTGTGTTAGCTCTTTTCTAAAAAAAGGATACTTTTTTTTCTTTTTTTATGCAGTACCTGGGACTGAACTCAGGCTACTTATCCTCGACATATGCCAATGATGCTAAATATCTTACCTCAGAATTAGTAAGATTAGGGCTGAGTTAGAGCCCAGTAGAGACCTCAGTAGAAGAGCTCAGTGTTTGAAGACCTATCCAGCAGTGTGAAGGTTCAATGGGGAGAGACACGGTGGATCATCCCAGCACTGGGGTCGGCTGAGGCAGGAAGATAACAAGTTCAAATTCAGCCCGGCAATTTAGGGATTTAGTGAGGCCTTGTCTCAAAAATAAGGAAATAAATAAATAAGAAGATCTGTGGAAAGGCCTGGAGTCAAACCCCAGTACAAAAAAAAAAAAAGAAGCAAGAAATTAGGTCTAACATCATGAAAAACAGATTGCATCTCAGTGTATGTGTTTTTAAGGTTACTTTATTTTACAATTGACAATATAAATTCTTAAATCAATACTTAGAACTCTTCAAACTTAAATCATATGTACATTAATACTATTTGTCAATTTTTTTTTGTTCCCATAATATTGTTCCGAGGAGCTGTATTACCACTTTACACAAACAGTGCCATAGTACGGTGTAACTGTCCACCATGCCTCAGTTTACCCATCAGGGAAGAATAAAAAACAGTGCACAGTGGTGCCTGCCTGCAAACCCAACTATCAGCAGGCTGAGGCAGGATTGTAAATCAGACCCCAGGCTGGGCAGTTTAGGGATTTGCCAAGACCTGGACCTGGGAGTGGAGGTCAGTGTGAAAGCCCCGGGTTCAATCCTAATATTATAAAAAGTAAGCGTTGGTTTATTAGTGTCCAGTCCACAAAACCGAATGATGTCCACAAGGCCCTATAGTTACTTCTTGCCAGTAAGCTAAAGGGAAAGAAACCCTCTTGAGAAAGAGGGAAAGAAACCCTTTCAGATTCATTTCAGGAAGAAAAGGAATGCAAAGTACCTGCCTGGAGAGGCATCCTAGCCCCGCTCACCCAGTCTTTGTATAGGAAACAGCCTCGGTGGAGGTGAGCTGGCCGGTGTGAGTCATCCCCAGGCACTCAAACCAGGTTGGGGCTGAAAGGGGCTTTTAGCTCCCACTGCATTTTCCTATTGTTTCGGAAGGCGCTCCCCTCCCCCCAGGTCAGATCGCGGTGGGCCTCCCTAGGCCTCTGCATGCTAACGTCTCCCCGAAACCACCGTCCTTTATAAGAACAGAGGGCCAGTGTGCTGCGAGGTGAATAGAGGGAAACGGTAGAAAAGGGGGTACTGCACAGGAGATGGCTTCCTAAGTATGCACTCTAAATTAGGTCCCGGCCTGGTGAGCTGTAGGGTAGCTTTCGGGAGCTATTATTCTGGGGAAGAATGGGCGGGAAGCGAAAGGGGTTTAGTTAGCGTTGTGCGGAGGGGAGTCCTGGAATGACTTCCTCGGAAATTCTACCCTGCAGCCGCCGACTCTGAGAAACTTCTTTTTGTGGCCGGGATGGGGGTAGGGTGGGCAGGGAAGTGAGGGCGACGAGACAAAACTTGGGGAGCATTTTAGGGTGTGTGCGGTGGAGAGAGGATGTTTTGAGTTTTTCCTCCCGTCTGGCCTCAGACCTCTGCAGAAATCAGACCACCCTTTCTGGCATCCACGTTTTCCAGGCTCAGCCGATCCTTTATCCCAAGAAAAATAAAAGAAGCCTATCGCAGTACTCTATTGAGCAGGGCTCCGTTTCCCACTGTGCCCCTTGAGCCAGGGGCGGGGTGGGCCTGGGCGAGGACATCCGGGGGCGGGGGGAGCCGGCGGAGGCGAAGAGAGGTGGCCCCACCGCGACTCCCCGCACCTGTCCCCGGCCCGGGGCCACTCTCCGCAGCCGTGCCTCCCGCCCCCACACTTGGGCTCAGGCCCGGGCGACTCCACCCCGCGCGCCGCACACCCCCTCCCGCGCCGCGCGCCCGCGCCGGCTCCTCCCCGCCCCGCGCCTCCGCGCTCCCCTCCCCCTCCGCCGCTCCGGCCCCCGCCACCGCGGGTCTGCATCTCTGCAGTCTGGGTCGCCGGGTGCAGAGGCTGCCGCAGCCCCAGCGGCCACGGCGCCTTCCGCTGCTGAGAGCCATTGTCTCCCACCCCGTCCGGCCCTAGCTTCCCTCGCCACCATGGCGCACGAAGCCGGGAGGAGCTCTCGTCTCGGGGGGCCCTGCGGGGAGCCTGCGGAGCTCGGAGGTGCGGTAGGGCCGGACTCCGGCATGCCCGAGGTGGGGGCGGAGGGCTGCGCGGGCGAGACCTGGAGTGGGCGGGATGAGATGTGGGATCCTGGAGCTTCGGGCCGGGCCTCTCACCCGGTCCCACTGCCTGGGGCGGAAACGGAGGAGGGCGATGGAGGAGGGGAGTAGCGGGCGCATGCCCGCCGCTGGCCAGCGCGGGGGCTCCAGCTTTCTGCCTGGCCCGGTACTGAGCTGTCTCTCCATCGCCGGCTAGCCTAGCGGTTCTTGGGCTCGCTGGTAATTACCCGACCGCACCACCCACGCTGTCTCTCCTTCTCCCCAGGTGATGCCGGCGCGGGCGACCGCCCCCAAGTCTGTGCCAAGTGCTGCGCACAGTTCTCTGACCCAGCTGAATTCCTCGCCCACCAGAACACATGTTCCACTGACCCTCCTGTAATGGTGATAATTGGGGGCCAGGAGAACCCCAACAACTCTTCTGCCGCTTCTGAACCCCGACCAGAGGGCCACAGTAGTCCTCAGGTCATGGATATAGAGCACAGCAACCCCCCAGATTCCGGGTCCTCGGGGCCTATGGATTCTACCTGGGGCCAAGAGCGGAGAGGAGAGGAATCTTCGGGGCATTTCCTGGTCGCTGCCACAGGTACAGCGGCAGGGGGAGGCGGGGGCCTGGTCTTGGCCAGTCCCAAGCTGGGAGCAACCCCTTTACCTCCAGAATCTACCCCTGCACCCCCTCCTCCACCGCCTCCACCTCCACCGCCAGGAGTGGGCAGCGGCCACTTGAACATCCCTCTGATCCTGGAAGAGCTGCGGGTGCTGCAGCAGCGGCAGATCCATCAGATGCAAATGACCGAGCAAATCTGCCGACAGGTGCTGCTGCTCGGCTCCCTAGGCCAGAGCGTGGGTGCCCCCGCCAGTCCCTCAGAGCTGCCTGCGACAGGGACTGCCTCCTCCACCAAGCCCCTGCTGCCCCTTTTCAGCCCTATCAAGCCTGTCCAAACTGGCAAGACACTGGCACCTTCCTCTTCATCATCGTCGTCATCCTCTTCCTCCGGGGCAGAAGCACCAAAGCAGGCCTTCTTCCACCTTTACCACCCACTGGGATCACAGCATCCCTTCTCTGCTGGAGGGGTAGGCCGAAGCCACAAACCTGCCCCTGCCCCCTCCTCGGCCCTGACGGGCAGCACAGATCAGCTGATCGCCTCACCTCATCTGGCATTCCCAGGCAGCACAGGATTGTTGGCAGCCCAGTGCCTCGGGACGGCCCGAGGCCTAGAGGCCGCTGCCTCCCCTGGGCTCCTGAAGCCAAAGAACGGAAGCGGTGAGCTGGGCTATGGGGAAGTGATGGGTCCCTTGGAGAAGCCAGGTGGAAGGCACAAATGCCGCTTCTGTGCCAAAGTGTTTGGCAGTGACAGCGCCCTGCAGATCCACCTTCGTTCGCATACGGGTGAGAGACCCTACAAATGCAACGTCTGTGGGAACCGCTTTACCACGCGAGGCAACCTCAAAGTGCACTTCCACCGGCATCGAGAGAAGTACCCGCACGTGCAAATGAACCCACATCCGGTGCCAGAGCACCTAGACTACGTCATCACTAGCAGTGGCCTGCCCTATGGTATGTCTGTGCCACCAGAGAAGGCTGAAGAGGAGGCGGCCACACCAGGTGGAGGTGTTGAACGCAAGCCTCTGGTGGCCTCCACCACGGCTCTCAGTGCCACCGAGAGCCTGACACTGCTGTCCACCGGTGCAGGCACAGTCACAGCTCCTGGGCTCCCCGCTTTCAACAAATTCGTGCTCATGAAGGCAGTAGAGCCCAAGACTAAGGCTGATGAAAACACTCCCCCAGGGAGTGAGGGCTCTGCCATCAGTGGGGTGGCAGAGAGTGGCACAGGAACCCGCATGCAGTTAAGTAAGCTGGTGACTTCCCTGCCCAGCTGGGCACTGCTTACCAACCACTTCAAGTCCACCGGCAGCTTCCCCTTCCCCTACGTTCTGGAGCCCTTGGGAGCCTCACCCTCTGAGACCTCAAAGCTGCAGCAGCTGGTGGAAAAGATTGACCGACAAGGAGCCGTGGCAGTGGCCTCTACTGCCGCAGGAGCCCCCACCACATCTGCTCCCGCACCTTCTTCCTCAACCTCTTCTGGACCCAACCAGTGTGTCATCTGCCTCCGTGTGCTGAGCTGCCCTCGGGCCCTACGCCTGCATTACGGCCAACATGGAGGTGAGCGACCCTTCAAATGCAAAGTGTGTGGCAGAGCCTTCTCCACCCGGGGCAATCTGCGGGCACATTTCGTGGGCCACAAGGCCAGTCCAGCTGCCCGGGCCCAGAACTCCTGCCCCATCTGCCAGAAGAAGTTCACTAATGCGGTCACTCTACAGCAGCACGTTCGCATGCATCTGGGGGGCCAGATCCCCAATGGTGGTGCTACAGTCCCTGAGGGCGGAGGTGCCGCCCAGGAGAATGGCACTGAGCAGTGTACAGTCTCTGGGGCGGGGAGCTATACCCAGCAGCAGCCTCAGCAGCCATCGCTGGAAGAGCTGTCTGAGGAAGATGATGAAGAGGAAGAAGAAGAGGAAGATGTGACTGACGAAGATTCCTTGGCAGGAAGAGGCTCAGAGAGTGGAGGTGAGAAGGCCATATCAGTTCGAGGTGACTCAGAAGAGGCATCTGGGGCAGAGGAGGAGGTGGGAACAGCGACAGCAGCTGCCACTGCCACCACAAAGGAGATGGACAGTAATGAGAAGGCGGCTCAGCAGTCTTCTCTGCCACCACCTCCGCCGCCAGCCGACAGTCTGGATCAAGCCCAGCCAATGGAGCAAGAGATCAGTGACGTTTCAGGAGGCGTGGAAGAGGGAAGCAAACCGGAGCGGAGCTCAAGCCCAGCCGTAGCACTCACTTCAGAGGGGGACGGCACCAGCACCCCTTTGGTGGAGGAGCTGAGCCTGCAGGAAGCCATGAGAAAAGAACCAGGAGAGAGCAGTGGCAGAAAGGCCTGTGAAGTGTGTGGCCAGGCCTTTCTGAGCCAGGCTGCGCTGGAGGAGCATCAGAAGACCCACCCCAAGGAAGGGCCGCTCTTCACTTGTGTCTTTTGCAGGCAGGGCTTCCTCGAGAGGGCTACTCTCAAGAAGCATATGCTGCTGGCCCACCACCAGGTACAGCCCTTCGGTCCCCATGGCCCTCAGAATATCGCTGCTCTTTCCTTGGTCCCTGGCTGCTCACCTTCCATCACTTCCCCAGGGCTGTCCCCCTTCCCTCGAAAAGATGACCCCACGATGCCATGAGCCCGTTTTTGCTGTACCTGCTACCCTTTCACCCAGGGAGCAGAAGCTCTGTGGAAGGACTTCTAAGACTTATGAGCCCTTATTTGTCTTTTTCTCTGAGTTCTTATATGATGTCTGTAGTGGCTTGTACCTAATTCTCTAGCTTGGAAATTGTGCTTACATGGGGATGCCCCCCTAGGGAATTCTTTCTTCATTCTTCCTACCTGAAGAAAGTAGATTCTCTACAGCTTTTACATTCGGGGGGAGAGGGGCTCCTCCTCTTTTTTCTTTCCCTTTGGCAGGTGCACGTAAGCACCCATCATTGGACCTGCAGCCTAGCCCGAAGGCGCTGGCAGCTGCTCCAAAGGCCAGAGCCACTCTCGGTGATGACCAGCTCACACTGCAGGACAGGTTGTCCCTAGGACCTTCCTCCTTGCTGGTAGAGGTGGCTTCTCTTTCTGCAGACAGTACACTGCTTACTTGTTACACAGCCTGCACGCTAAGCCCTGGGGCTCCAGCTTTGCCTCCATGACACTCGAGGCCTGGCCCTGCCAGTGTTGTTTAGTCCAGGAACTGTGGCTGGACAGATGGTCCAGACAATGGGATCCATGCAGGCCAAGGAGAAGACAGCCCCCTCCTATTTCAGCGTTCTGGCACTCGAAGCATTGCATGAAAAGCCCATCCTAGAAAAGAAGTAACAAATCACATATTCCTTCTCCCTTGTACTCCAGAAGGTGCTGGCAAGGACGGTGTTCCGGTAGTTGGTGTCCCAGCTGAAGGAGGTGGGGAGAAATGAAGGGCGCATGACTCTTTCCAGCAGATGCCTTCATAGGCAGATTAAGGCCAAGGCATTGGCTGATGGCTGTGCCAGGACTTTGCCAGCTTCTCATTCGTCGTTGCTTCTCAACATTGGTAAACAAGCAGGCTTCTTGCCAAAAGGTCTCCTGTATGGGGCAACGTGAAGCTAGTTCATATCTTTAACTAGCCTTGTTGGTGAAGGTTGTTGATGAAGTAATGATAGGAAGCTGAGAAATGTTGCTGAAACAGGATTTGCTGAGCATCTGTGATGAATAAAATGGGCATTGTTATAAAGGAAGGGACTTGGGCTCCTGGTCAACGTGAACACTTTTGGGCTAATAGTGACAGTGTGCAGCAGTGCACCAGGGATCATGGGGGATCTCCTAAACACTAGTGTGCTTCTAGTTTTAGATGACTCCCTCCTTTATGCCCTGACCCCTTTGTGTTTTCCTCACCTTTCTCTCAAGGTCCCTTTTCTTCCCTTTTGCCTGATCACGGACTGACAGTTATGTCTTTGCCACTGTCTGGTTCATCGGTTCCCAGACTTGGGGAGACTCCTCCCCACCTCTCTGTCTTGTAATGAGGTGTAGTGCTTATTCTTAACATAGGATCCTTTTGGACTGGAGTTACGAGGAGGAGAGAGGGAGGGCTGTACAGTTGACTAATGCTGACTTGAATGGTGGCTTCTCCTCCAAAGTACAGTAGCAGGCTCCAGCGCTTCCTAACATAGTGAAATGTCCAGAACAGACGGGAGATACTAGTGTCTTTCCCTCTATCATTAAAGGTGTTTTGGCCAAATATTTGTGTGCGTGCATGTGTGTTTTTTATTTCATATCCTAAGTAGCCAGCTGGGCTGTGATATAGGCATTCCCTAACATGGAGATTCCCTTGCCACCTACATCTCTGCCAAAGCTGAGCATATGGTGTTGAAATGTTTAGTTTATTCAGCCTTGTCCTAAAACACCCTGTAGTGAACATAATTTCCCTATAGAATTTTGTTTTTCCTGTGCAGTTTGCATCCTACAAAGGTAGGGATTTGCTCACTTGTCCAGCCATCTTCTGGGTTTTCCCTGCCTAGGACCTTCCACCACCAGGCTTTTCTGTTTGTTGGTTGGTTTGGTGTGCTTTGGAGGTTTGACAGTGTTGACTAGTCTTTCCCAAGCCCAGAGGAGCTAGCACATACCAGTGAATCTGTATAACCCAGATGACTTACTTCTCATGATCCTCCAGATGAAAAGGGGAAAATTCAATTCTAGTAATTTCTTTTTATGGGGGGAGGGTTTGAAACAGGGTCTCCCTTTGTAGTTCAGGCTGGCTCTGAGCTCAGCCTCGAACTCACATCACAGCAATCCTCCTGCCTCTGCCTCCCAAGTGCTGGGATTATAGGCGCGAGCCACCACACCCGGCACTGTGGTATGTGGTACTGGTTGCTGTTGGGGTGAGTCTGCACGCCCAGTATTGTTATGTGGTTACTGGGGATCGAACCTGGGCCCTTGCGCTTGCAAGACAGGCGCCAGAACCATTGAGCTATATCCCCCCCAGTTCTAATAATTTCTATCAAAAAAAAAAGAAATCTTAACATTAAGAATGCAGAAGAAGGGCCGGGGAGTTAGCTCAGTGGTTCCGGCGCCTGTCTTGCAAGTGCAAGGACCCGGGTTCGATCCCCAGTAACCACATACCTATACTGGGTGTGGAGACTCACGCCCAGCAGCAATCAGTACCACATACCACAGTGCCGGGCGTGGTGGCTCACGCCTGTAATCCCAGCACTCGGGAGGCAGAGGCAGGAGGATTGCTGTGATATGAGTTGGAGGCTGAGCTCAGGGCCAGCCTGAACCACAAAAGTGAGACCCTGTCTCAAAAAAAAGAATGCAGAAGAAGCTGGGTGTGGTGGTATATTCCTTTAAATAATCTCAGGACTCTGGGAGGCTGAGGCAGGAGAATTACAAATTTGAGTCCATCCTGGGAAATTTAGCAAGACTCAAAAAAAGAGGCCTGAGGATGTGGATAGGTAGCTCAGTGTAAAGGCGCTGGGTTCAATACTTAGGGCCCCTCCAAGAAAACAATGTGGAAGTAAGTTCTGGAGGTATATTGTGTCCCACTGAGGCTCTGGGCCCGCTGTCCAGCACCACACATAAGAAAAGACAAAGAGGGCCGGGGATTTAGCTTAGTGGTTCTGGCACCTGCCTTGCTAGCACAAGATCCCTAGTAAGATCCATAGTAACCACATAGCAATCAGTTCCACACACCACAGTGCTTGATGGCTCATCCCTGTAATCCCAGCAGTCAGGAGGCAGAGGCAGGATTGTTGAATTCAAGGGTGAGCTCAGGACCAGCCTGAACTACAGAATGAGACCCTGTCTCAAAAAAAAAAAAAAAAAAGAAAGAAAGAAAAAGGAAAAAAGCAAAAGAAGCCTTGGGAGGGGAGGCGAGTGAAGCTATATATAAAATATCTATCTATATTTTTCTTTTGCCTCTCCATAGCTTAGTAAAGTTCAAGTTTGTCTCTTAGATCTTGCCTTCCTAAAGGATGAAAATGTCCAGAAGCCAGGCATGGTGGCACACACCTGTATCTCAGGACCCTGGGAAGCTGAGGCAAGAGGATCGTAAGTTTGAGTTCAGCCTGGTCAATTTAGCAAGACTTGGTCTCAAAATTTTAAAAAGGAGCTAAAAAAATTTAAAAAAATAAATTTAAAAGAGCTTAAGGGTAGCTCTGTGCAAAGACCTTGGCTTCAGTCCCTAGTATTTCAATAAAATAAAATAAAAAATCTCCAGAGTTGAGAGCGAAGCTCAGTAGTAGAGCAGCTGCTTAGCAAGTCCGGAGGCCCTGAACTCGATCCTTAGCTCCCACCCCACCCCTGTCCAAAGAACAATCAAGTTCCCTAAATTCTCTCGACTTTCTCTTTGTACAATGGCAAGTCAGTGAATCTTGGTGCTTACTCGGGGTAGGGAAGACACCACTGAAAAGATCTGCACCAAGTCACTCAGCGGATTAGTAGCAAAGTTGGATTAAGCCCCAGGCTGGCAGAGTCATCCAGCACTATGGGGTGGCGTTTGCTTCCTGCTACATCTTGACTCTTGATGGGAGGTTGGCCGGAAGATGGATGGGAAGGAGGTAAGTAAACCTATTTTTGGCTCAACTCAAGGTAAACAACAATGCTTGCTCCTAGTTGCCCCACCAGAGCAGTACAGGTAAGCAGTACACCAGATAACTGGTGGAATAACAGCGCAGGAATCGACAGCAGCTGATTGGGGAAGAAACGGCTCCTTTCTCTTTAATATCTGGCAGGCTTTTCTAAACCTCTCTTTCCTTGCAGCCTATGAAAGGAGGAGGGCCACTCACTAATCTTTCCATTCCTCTAACCTCCCCCACCCCCATTAGACACAGATAATGCCATTTAACTAATTAAACCAGACTTGCCTTCTCTTTAGGTGCCAGTTCTCATTATGGTAACAACTGTCAGCGAGGCTTCTATTGATGGGAACTTCCTCGGGTGCTCAACACTAAGCCTGTCCCCCCAGCCTCCTCTCACAGCTCTACTTTGTTTTCTCTTCTGTCTCCTTGTCATTCATCTTGTTCCTCTCCTGTCCTCCTTTTTCTGTTTTCATTGATTTTTCTGCCTTCTGTTTTCTCTCTCCTTCCTTCCCTCTTTCTTTCTTCTCTTGACCTCTAATTTATTCTTAAAGCTTTTAATTTCTTCCTTCTTGCAGCAAACTCCATCCCTACCGTCATCCCTATCATTTCTTAATCACAGTCATTGGATCATCTTTTGAAAACTGAATTAGCTCTGATGTGCTGGAATGAGTGCATCCAGGGAGCTTACACAGCACTGTATGTGGGATAATACAGGATCCTGTTCAAAAACACGGCCACTGCAGGCAAGAAATGGATTCTTTCCTTCAATTAGTTTTTGAGAATCTGCCTATTTTATAGGCAAATGCTGCTTAGGCATAAACGTAATTAAGATAGTCTATCTTTAGGGTAGCTCCGTCTGAGAGGGGATTCTGAAGACACACTTTTATGCCCTGATAATGTGGCAAATTCTAATTGTGTGGGATCCAAGGGTCATAAGTACTACGTTACTCAACACTGGAGAGGGCTGAGGGGTGCACAGTTTTGTGTGCCAATTTCCTAATAACCATTCCCAAATATAGTAATTGCCTTAATGCATATGATCTACTTGCTATTTAAGAACCTATATAAGGTCCAGGGTTGTAGCTCAAGAGGGCCTCGCCTGCCCGGGGGACACAAGGTCCTAAGTTCAATCCCTAGTACCACTAGAAAAAAAAGAGAGAGCCTATATAAACTCCACTGAGCCCCTTTTAGAGAGCACAGAGTTGTGCTGCTTGGGAGAGGCCCCTGCAAGAAAGAACTGCCTGCCTTACAGCAAGGAGCCTGATCCGCTGACAACTTTCAGCTGTTTAGTCCTTTTGTGGTGACAGAGGGTCTCGCCATGTACAATGGTTCAGACTAGCCTTGGACTCACAGAGATCCTCCTGTCTCAGCTGCCACAGTGCTGGTCTTAGGGACATTCAGCACCACACCTGCCAGTTGTCTCATTCTTCACTAGCCAATAACTGAACAATACACAAGATAAAAGTACTGAGTTAGCTCCTCCCTCACTGGGCTGGCAGGCAGGTTTTCCTGGTGATCTGACAGCTCTCAGGGCCCAATTTCACTTTCTCGTCCTTTTCTTTTATAGGAACTATTCCCCAATAAAACTTGAACTTCCAACTCTGTCAGCATTTGCTTCTCAGAGCATTTAATTTAAGTCACCAGTGAAAAAAGTCCAGATTCCACTGACTGATTTTTGTTTTTGTTTAAGTCTTTTTGAGACAGGGTCTCACTTTGTATTTGTAGTTTAGGCTGGTCTTGAACTCAGCATCGAACTTGGCTATCCTGCCTCTGCCTCCTGAGTGCTGGGATTACAGGTGAGAGCCACGACACCTGGCACTGTGGTATGTGCTACTGATTGCAGGTGGGAGTGAGTCACCACACCCAGCATTGTTGTATGTAGTTACCAGAGATGAACTTGGGACCTGGGCCTTGCAAGGCAGGTGCTGGAACCACTGAGCTAAACCCCTGGCCTGGGGAAGCTTCTCTTGATTTGATTGACTCCCAAGAAGCCCTTTGTTTTTTGCTGTCCTTTGTAGGTGACAATTGAGACAACAGGTACCTGAATTATCTGAGACATAATTTTTTTTTCCACTAGAAAACTTCCTTACGTGGACAATACTTCAAATGTCTCCGGGTTGAAATCTTTTTTTTTTAGGTTTTTTGAGACAGGGTCTCGCTTTTTGTGGTTCAGGCTGGCCCTGAGCTCAGCCTCAAACTCACATCACAGCAATCCTCCTGCCTCTGCCTCCCGAGTGCTGGGATTACAGGCGTGAGCCACCACGCCCGGCACTGTGGTATGTGGTAGTGGTTGCTGCTGGGTGTGGGTCTCCACACCCAGTATTGTTATGTGGTTACCGGGGAATCGAACCCGGGTCCTTGCGCTTGCGAGACAGGCGCCGGAACCACTGAGCT
>PVIR01008693.1:0-55869 GCA_004026965.1 Petromus typicus
TATTTTTAATAAGTGGAAGAGTTCAAACTTAAAAATGGAAACATATAGCTTACTGTATACAGTACAGTTTACAAGTGTACAGTTTACAACAAAAAATATACAACTTGAGCAAGTCTGATTTTTACCACACGGCTTCAGTGAGTCACAAGGGTCAATCCAAAGCAAAAATAAGAAATGTAATATTCATATCCTAAGGCTTTTTGTACCATTCCATCACTAACCGAGGTCAGTGAGTAGTCAGAGGATTATAAGATGTCATCCTTTAATCTGAGCTTCGGATACTTAAGAGATCAGTGGAGAACCCACAAGTTTAAAGATTCATTTCCAGAATGTTTAATGTGCTTTTGAAAGGTGAACTCAAAGATTTACCTGCACAGGGGATAAAGATCAGGCCCAGGGTCCCGCAGCAGCCGGCATGACACTATTAACATCAAATGCAAGACATTCCTTATACGGCTTTAATTATCAATGCTAATAAGAGAAGCACAGGGCAATAAATTCAGGATTTAGTTGGCAAAGGAAAGCTAGTTTTCATGTTTCATTTTAAAAGACATTATATTCCTATTTAACTTTAAGTGTCCTTGCATGTTCTTTCCTATTAGTTCTTGCTCTCTTCTACAAAGCTCTTTACTGAAGCAAAGAGGAAGCAGAGATGGTTAGGTTTTAACTTTTTTAATCTTCCATTATTTACTGTCAACCTTGTAATGAAAGATCATAGAATGTGGAGGCACCGCCTTAAGATGATAAGGATTTTATCTGATTTTTGAACTGTTATTTTTCCCTTTGAGAGCGTGTATCCATGACACTGCGTTTTTGCAGCATTTGCAGATACATTCTTTTTCATCTGGTTTTACTCACAAGAGGGATTCCTAAGAGTTAGAAAGAATAGAAATTATGATTGAGATTTTGATAAATAGAGCAGTTTGACTACCGTTGGATTTGAATCCATTATTTTGACCTCTAGTGCAGGGCTGCTTCGTAAGTAAACCCACCTCTGGTTGCTTTTGTTTCCCTCTTTCTTACTCACAGCTTCTCTGTGGTCCCTACTCTCTCTGCTGAGACCTGGCTACTAGATGCCCAAAAGTCCAGCCCTTGCTGTGGCCACTGCAGCCACTTTTCCTCAGTAAGCCTTGAGAACTTGTTCTAAGTGCATCATTCTAATGAAGCCCTGTGGTTTGTGACTGCTGAGGCTAAACTCATGAAGGAAGGAAGAATTTGGCCATGGACCTCACACAAAGGGGAACAAGTTCAGGCTTTTACCTTGTCTCGGAATGAGGTTATGTGGACAACCACAGACACCCTCAGTGTAAAACCTTTGACTTCTGCCCAACCCCCAACTGTGTGCTCTACACACAGTGTACCAACACGAGTATCTTCATGATTGGATAGTCACCATAAATGACATAATGACACAGCATTGTGCTAAAGTGTTAACTTGTTTAAAATAAACATTTCAGTCACCCCCCATTTTTGCAGAAAAATAAGAAATGGAAAAGTAATGTTAAAAAAGTAAATGTTAGCAGGACAAATGCAACCTCTGTGCTTGGAACAACTCAAACATCCATTTTGTATATAGAATAATGTGAGTCCTTTTCTAACCCTCTCTATACCCCTCCCCCTCAGCCAATTCATTCACTAATGTTCAGTGGATCTGTCTGTTCTTGCCAAGTCAACCTCTGAAGGGTCCCCCATTCTTCTTGAGCCAACCTCTCTTCCAGTTTATGTCAGCCCCTGCGGAAACTTTTTGAGCTCCCTGTCATCCAGACATAACTTCCTCCAAAGGGAAACACTTTCCTTACTTCAAACTCACAATATGTAGGCAATTAAGTATAGAGTTTGTGTGCACAAATGTTGTATTGAGTACAATTACTCACAGCTCTGAGTACATTTACATGCACAGAAAGCACACACTTGACACGTGGTTTTTAAAAAGCAACAAAATTTAAACTACATAATTGTGTCATCAGCACTGATACCTGTTTTATTCAGCACACAATTTTTCCAATCCTGTGAGTTGACCTTTCCTATCAAGTATTACTCTTCTTGGAAACTCTTTTCTCTGAAAGTCAACTGAAGTCATGGCACGTTGACATTTAATTTGCATTTATCACAAATAAAGGTGCATTTCTCTCCCTCCTACCGTTTGTAACTGCAAACAACTTACAGTTTTTAATTCTTAGTAATTTGGTTTTTCTCTCGTTAATGAAGAAGTCACACTAACTGTCCTGATTTGAAGAGTTTCCTTCTTGAGGAACCACAGCCATGAAAATTGGCTCGAGTCCTCAGGTTTAGAGCTAAAAATAAAAATATACCTAGAAGCAAATCCAAATGGCCTTACAGTGAATAAGGATATCCCTCCTTACACTGGCCTGCCTCCCTGAGTCCTCCTTATCTTTTCCTGTATCTCCTCCACAACACCACCATCCCCCACCCTCTCTGTTTTTTTGGTTTTTGTTTTTGGGGGGTTTTTTGTTTTTTTTTTACATGATTCTGTATGTGGGAACCACAACACGCTTCATTTAGGCAGATTTCATTGTGTTCTTCATCTAAGAAGATGGTGGAGAAGGTCAAAATTGTTAGAGGACAAGTTGGTCCAGGGGCATGTGGTAAAGGTAATGTTCACTGTGTAGACCAAATAGAAATTGTTCTAATGACCAGAAAGACTGATTTAGGAAGCCAAATTCTCCCCAGTTCCTGAATTAAAGCATATGAGAGCCCCATGGCAGCAATAGGGAAATAATTCTCTCTCTCTCTCTCTCTCTTTTTTTTTTTTTTCCAATGATGAGGAAGTTAATGCCTGGGAAGCTTTATGACTCAAGCAGGAATCCGTAGTCCCAGATCAGTTTTCCATCTCTGCGACTAAGCTGCTCTGAGTGAAGAAGTTACTATTCTAAGAATGAATTTAAATATGCAAAGCATCTAAAATCTCCCCACTGACTGTTGACTCAGCTCATTACCACTTTGACTGTTGTACTATATTTAGTGACGGCAAACAACGGGAAGAACAGAGACACCAAATGTCGGACAAACAAAAGAGAGACATGGAGCCACTGCCTGCACTCCCGTTTCATCTTGAGAAGGGGAGAAGCTGAGCGGAGAGCAAGCGTGTACCTTAGGTTAGAAGCAGTAGCAACAGCACACACTTACAGAGCACGGAAAGGGCAACATATTCAGAGTCGGTATTGTTCAGCGCAAAGAACCCCGAAAGCTTCCGAGACGTGTCCTTTCAGTGAGAAACAATAGCTTGTGGCCAGATGCTCCTCATCATTATGAACACTTTCACACCAGAAAGCGGCACAAAAAGGGGCTCGGAGCCCAGCACTTTGCAAATAAAGGCCTCTGTGGAAAAGTGCACCTATTAATATAAATGGTTCTGAATAGATTCTGCTCCGGCTCCAAGTCTGTCAATTAACAGCAATAAAAACAGTATTTCTGTACCATTACAAGAAAAAACAAGACATCAAGCACGCCCAGAGACTCCTAATTTTCTACTAGGATCATATTTATTACATGAATGTAAGAACAACAAAAAAACATATTCCCTTGGAAATGCTGACACCTCTTAGCTTGGTTTTATACCAGATACAAAACAGCTTATGTTATTTCGATGTGCAGCTGTTTTTACAATTGTACAAAGGCAGTCAAAATATCGTATTTTCCTTTAGTAATAAAAATGGGAATGTAAATTTCCTGCAAAAGTTGCCATAAAAGAAACCCACGTACATAAATTAATGGTATCACTCTGCATTCGGAGTTTCTCTTTTCACATTGACTCAAAGAAATGGCAGTTTAATTGATACTTACCTGTGAAATTAAAATGAAAACAAGTATATAATTATAGCAAACTGTCATCAAATAATAACAGTACCAAGGAAGTAGAAGTCGGACTGCAGAGACTTGATTTTTAGTTCTAACACTTCCTAGCTGGCTCACCGTGGCTTTGTGAGATTTTACCTCTACAGCTCTTCTTCCTCATGTCTGAGGTAGGGCTGTGAAGAAAGGTGCTTTTGTAAGGAGTCAGAGAATAATCCACATGGAGCTCTCAGCTCAGGCTCTGGCACTTAATATGCCTTTAATATGTGAACTATTTTTCTTAGCATCTATAATTTAAAGTCATCTTAGGAGAATTTAAGAATTGTTATCCAGGAATTTTACAAGTAATTTTTCATTTGGGAATTGTAGTAGGTATCTAAGATATGTCCATAATATCCAAAAAATCAAATTCACTGTCTAAGCTATTTTTCCATGGAGGTGCATTAATGCAAATTAGACAGAATGACTTTTCCAAGTTATAATTGGGCTGAAATGAGGTGGAAGGAACAGAAAGACAATTAACTTTAGCATTTTTTTTAATCTCCAGCAGTTCAGAGTAGGTTTCAGTGCCTGATGGTTGTAGACTGTCAATGCTGCCAGGAGAAATTATTCAGAGACCTTCAAGGGGCTTTGTTTATCTCATTTTTCAATTAACCTCTGCGCTTTAACTTCATCATAATGCCTGTGCCAATTCACACTGAAGCACAAATAAAAAACCCTCATTTGCTGTCATTATTTCTCTGCTTCATAAATCAAGTTTTATTTTTTCCTTTTTAATGCTTAAAAAGATGCACAGAGGATGTATATTTCTGGTTGTAAAAGACCAGCAAAGTGGCAAGTGATTTAATATGAATTAAGTTTCCATTTAACCTTTTCACCCTTCTTTTCATTTTCTTGTTTTGTCTTGTGAGGCAACCGCAAAGTTTAGCCCTGCTGAGAGCAAAGATCAAAGTGAGTGCAAAGGATGGGATTTTCAGTATTACCTGAGGCTGAGACTTCAAGCCTACAGGGCACCTATTTATTCTTACTCCAGTATTAATGTCAATAGACTTAAAGTAGAAGCTGCACTTCAGCTTCAAATGTATGTTAACAGAGCTGAAGCATATCATTCTCATTTTTATTAAGTCAATATCAAAAATCAATAGCTTTCAGAGAGGCATGTCCAGATTAATCACATCTATGAAAGAGCATCAAAATTATAAACCTTAATCTGATAAAACTCATCCAGACAATTAAAATCCTTTTAAAAAGTGCTAATGCACACTCTTGTATGGTAATAAAGAAATGTGAAATTTGATATGTTTTCTGCATTTAAAAAATCATCTTCTAAAAAGCCCACATTAAGTTTAGGCATGAGTAAGTCTGTAGTGCCAGGTATCAAGGAACATTGGATAAGGAATGTCTAGCGGGCCAGGGTAAGATAAGACTAATGTCATCTGAAAACACTGAGGACAGGACACGGTGGAGAGCACAAAACAGTCACCTTTTCTTGAACCTGATGTGTCCACATTGTCTGAGGCCTCTTAGGCCACTGTCATGGAACATCACTGTAGGTTGTCTTCAGCAATCCAGTGACTTCTCACAGTACTGGGGGATGGGAGTCCACAGTGTAGGTGCCAAGTATTTGACTTCTCGCCATGGCCTTCTGGGCTCAGAGAGTGACCTCCTTCTCCTTTTATTCTTAGGGGGCCACTAATGCAACTGTAAGGATGACCGTCACTCCTGTGACCTGATCCAAACCTAGTTTTCCTGCAATGGCCCACTCAAATTCATCACCTGGGTGCTGCAGCATTCAAAGCATCCAGCCCAGGACAGATGGGAAATAAGTGTCTGTGGAAATTGTCAGGAAATGCATATGAACAAAAAGGCTTTGTAGCAGCTCTACATATGAGAAAAGCAATGTGAGTATGATGCAACGGAAAAAAATAGAATTATGAGTTTCTGTGGCTACCCAGGTAGATGTAGCCAGACAAGTATCATTATTTTCTTCTGATAATATTTACGGGGCTACGAAATCACTGAATTACTTGCATATCTTTTTAAAAAGAGTTTATTGGTACAGTTTATATACACATCTTGATCACATTCAACACTGAAAATTTGTACCTTCATTCATAATGTACATTCATAATGTACCTTCATTCTCATTTTTTCCATTCCCCTGCCCTCCCAGCAAACTTTTCTCCAAATTATAGAGTGAAATATGGAGTCAAATTATATTTTCACCTTCCCAGTTTCTTAGCTGACCTTGGACTTTTTGTGAACCAGTCTCAGTCCTGACCCAAGCAAATCAAGTCTCTGTGTTAGAAAGTTCATATGGAAGTTTAGAAAAAGTTTAAAATCATTACCATGATTTTTTACAAGATACCAACATGAAGTCACATTTTGATATTTATGCTCTGTTCTTCTACAAGCCATCTTTCAAGCAAGAGGCAGTTTCACTTCACCAGCCATTCTTATGGGACACTGACCACCATCAACAACAACTCTTGAGCATTAGGGGCCTGGTCTGGATTTCAATTGGATGTATAACTTACCAAATAAGACATTCTGTATCCTATTATTAATTCTTATGACCCAAGCAAAAAATAATTTGATATTTTAGTCTTTAAAGGAAAAAGTAATGCCTTGAAAATTATAATTTAAAACATATTTAATTTCAAAAGAAAAAATAACCAATACAAATTAGGGGTATAATTATAACAAAGAAATATTATAAATGTCAGTATTTTTAAGATACAGAATGTCAAAAACATCACTTTAAACCAGAAAGATGTTCTGCACTGAAAGATACTAAGCCTGCAGATTCTCCACTTTAAAGGGATCTTGAACTGTAGCAGCAGTAGCCCCAAGGAAATTAATACAGCACTCTCTTTCATCTTCCTGGTGTTAACAAATTTTTCCTAATTTATACAACCCAAGTTTTAACTAGGATATAGTCAGAAGAACTTGCCAACTTCTGTAAAAATTTCTCTGAGAATATGATGATTTCACAGTATTTCCATTTTACTCAAGACTGACAGACTGCCGGAGGACATGACGAGCCTTCTTCAGGGCCATGGAGCTCACTTTCTAGATCACTGAGCTCAGAGGTGTGGCCCCAAGAGCCCAGCAGACAGATGTACTCCACTCTGGGAAAAACACTGCCTTGTACAACCAATGTATAGGGAAAAAACACACTGAAGTTTATGTTATATTTTGGAAATATAAACATTACCCATTAACAGGATTTTTTAATCTTTTGTTTTTCTTGGGATAAAGCTGATCATTCACATGGAAACGTTCTATGCATCTGAATATTGACATCTGGACATTAAGACATATAAACATGTATATTTACACACACACAAATCAATGCTCTGTAAATATGTGTGTGTTCATATAATGAGTTAAACAAAAAGTTGAAAGAAGAAAGTATTACTTATTTTTTTCCTTTTATAAAGTATTTCATATTGATCAAAGCCAAAACTCCAAATATTTTATAATCCAAATATGATATATTTAATGTAAAGAAGTATTTTGTAACTTTATATTTTATAATTCTTCCCATTAACAAGTGTATTTTAATTTTTCAATATTTCCATTGATTAATATAATAATTTAAAATAATATCCCCTTAAAATGTGTTTTATATACTCTGTCCAAAAACAGTGTTATTTACATGAGTTTGGGTTGCAATCACCCAGGTAGGACATGAATATGAGAAAGCTGAAAAATTAAAGGTGTGATAACATCATTATTTTTATTAGATCTTCAAAACATAATGTCATTAGCTTCCAAAGTTGCCACGTACCCTACACTGACAGTGATTTAGCAAACTCAGGAGCATAAAAGAATTATCAGAAATTTTTAAAAATCAGAAAATAAAAGGATAAATTCATCAGGCTTATCATCATAAGTAAGGAAATTCTTATAAAACTTTGAGTTCCACTATAACTCAAGTAGTAATGTATATGAAAGATAATTATATGGATTAATTTTACTTTTATACAAAACTATAAATAAGAAAGATATAATTCTCTCAACTCTGCTGAGAGAAGAGCCAAGAGAGAAAAATAAGGAAAATCGATGGTAATGTTCATTAGGAAGAATACTTCCTTATTCAGTGCCATTTCACTCTTCAAGTAACACGTTTCTCCAATACACACTTTTATCTCTCCCAATTTTACTAAACCTTACTTTAGTTAAGAGACAGTAAGCTAGTCAATGGGCAATAGCTTATTTCTAAACCTATATCCAGTCTAGTGTTGCAAGCAGATAGATGAGTAAATCCTCACAATGCACAGTGAACCGATAGAGCAGTAGAGGTTTACGAAGGTTCTGTCAACCTGAAAGAAGAAATTGAATTTGTAGGAAAGAACAAGATTTGCCAAGAGATCTAAGGAAAAGTGAAAGTTTTCCACAAAAGAAAGATGGTGAAGAGGGCTCTTTGTCAGTACAACCATGTCATCTGATGCAAGGACTTAAGACAGACAATTATTTTATGTACTAAGAGAATATTTTTAAATGTAACCAATCAATATAAAGCAGCATGATATAGGAGAACAGTTGTTTAAACAGTTTAAAGATGGAAAGGAAGTTGGTGTGTCAAAAATTAAAATTACAAACCCTGAAATATAGCAAGAGCTGAGTATGAATATTTTGTTTAGGTCGAAGGACAGAGAAAAATCACCAAGAGTGTGAAGAAGTGATAGACAGAAGGGAGAATGAGCGATTCTGACAATGATGTACATTAGGAGGCCCCACAGAAAGAAGAGCAGATGTATGCAATGATGTGACCTCCTTAGTCTTACCGGGATTCTGCTCTGATGGTCCTTCCGTCCAAGACCAAGCTGACATGTCTGGCCTAGCAGTACTCATCTCCTCAGTCTTTCAAGTGTTTCAAGTTGCAGAGCCCAGCACAGTCTAAGAGGCAGGAGAATACTATCCCATCTCAATTTGAGTCTAGGCAGCCATCCATCCACAATCTTTATTAGGCCCTCAAAGAAAATGTAGACAGTAATGCTGTAGAAATTGTACATCCCCGGGTGCACAGATTCATTCATACTCTGTTTTAAGTAAACATTATGTTAAAGTGTTAACAATAAAATCTCTTCTCTTTAATATTCATTCAAAGTCTCCACTGACCTTAAAGTGGAATTAAATACAGCACAACTGTCTTGAGAGAATTAATCATTTCTTTATCACTAGTCAGGAACTATTTTCCCAAATGCCAACTCTCGCCCTCTAATAATTCACTCCTCCCTTCCATGGATCCTTGGTTGTGTGTCCAAGCCCTCCCTTTGACCTCCACAGAAGGAGTTGGCTGCAGTGCAGGCTGTCCTTGCAGGCCACCTGGGAGCCTCCAATCGTGCCCAGCGCCGCAGTCTGTCAGAAACGGACTATTGCCAGCGTGGAGCCGGGAACACCTGTGCCTCACAGTCTGCCCTGGCCTCTCTTCCAGGGCCCAGTGTCTTCTAAGGTACAGGTCAAGTTTTTCTCCACTGCAACCCAGGTACTGATATTTCCCTGTTCAGCACTGCACCGTCACGTCTGAATAAGAACTTGGACCACAGTTAAAGAAATCAGATGCGAGACGAGGAGCAAAGTCTTCTTTAATTCCCACAGTGTCATATACATGACTAAGATTTTATTCTCTAGCTCTGAAGTCATCTACAGCACCTCACTTAAAATTCCCCCAAACCACACACACAAAACCAACCTCTCTCTCTCTCTCCATCTTTCACACGTACACACACACACACCCAATACAGACAGATCATTCATTTTGTATCATCTCTGATATAATTTGAGTCACAACATTGCAGCAGCATTTTTCAAGTTTTCAATTCATGTCTGATGCTACCCTGGGTCTCTGGAGCCCCGGATAGGACCTTTGCCTTCAAGTAGTTCACACTCGGAAGGAGAAGGGCGAACATGAGTGCACACATTTAATAAAATGAGTGCAAGTGGAGAAACAGTAATATCTCCTGTTATTTTCATTCTCTAATCACATGTTTAGAAGGCCTTTTGAGTAAGACTTTCTTTTGTCTATTGATAAAACAGAGGATGTCAGTGGAAAATATTTGTATTTTTCTAAGTCTGGTCCAAAATCCAGCTTCCTCCCTCTTTATTAATGTCACCCTACTTGCTACTTCATTGTGTATGAAATTCATACATTAGTTTTCAAAGCATCTGGAAAATATTTCATACTTAAAAATATTTTAATATCTTTCTCTGTAACTGGCCCAGAATTGATGGAAAGAAAAAAAATCTGGATTTTGTGGTGGTTTTTTGAATTCTAAGCACAGTAATACCTCAGCGAATATCCACTGCCCAGTGTTTCCACTACATTATCTCATTTTATCAACTGAGGCAACATTTACTAGTGGTTTCTCATTTATATACAAAAGAGTTTTTGTCTTCTTCTTCTTCTTCTTCTTCTTCTTCTTCTTCTTCTTCTTCTTTTCTCCTCCTTCTTGCTTCTGCTTTTCTTAATCCTACATCTCTATGAATATAGCTAAGAAGAGTCTAAAATAAACTTTTGCTTATTTGATGCCTTTGACATGTGCATAATTTTTCAAAGTTTGAAGGCTCATAAACTAGATTGTTTGTGATTGCTCTTGCTCAAGTAATATAAAATAAATCATAATGTCTGGAACTAAACCATTGTGAACTTCAGAATTTCCTTTTTATCCGTAACAGCAAAAGTTTGAGTAGGGCATAGTGCCATTTTTATTTCTAAGTGTATTAAAATTCAGTCATATTTACAAATCTGACTAGTTAACCTTGAAGTATTTATGAGGGCATTATGATGAGCTACAAGATTTTTATACAAATGCTGAATCTGAAGTAGTTGTTCCATTTTAATTTCTACAAATGTAAGAAATGGGAATATGTTTTACAAAAAAGACTTTCGATAAATAGTTTGCAAGTAACTAGAACAATGTAAAATAAAAATTAGTATGTACACTCACAAAGTCATTCTGGATGCTTTTTTTCTTTTTTCAGGTTCTAGGGATCAAACTCAAGACCTTGTGTTCATGCAGCAGCTACAGTGGCACTAAGCTAAATCCCCACCCCATTGGATGTTTGTTTTTTTTTTTAATGAATAATGAGCACATAAAGTTAGTAGAGCAGGCTGGTTGCACCGCTAAATAACAGAGCATGTGCCTAGCAAATATGAGGGCCTGGGTTTGCTCTTCAATGAGTAAGAAAAGGCATTGCAGAATTTGAAGAATTGGGAGCCAGGGAACTCAGTGGTGCCACTCCCTGTCTGACAAGCAAAAGATCCTGAATTTGGTCCTCAGTACAAAAAAAAAAAAAGTTTAAAGATTTGGAGTTAAAAGACTCCAAATTTAGATTCCCAACTTTATCCCATCACTTAATGATGGTAAGTAAAGCTTGAGTAAATTACCTGAATCTTTGTATGTCAATATCTTTGTCTATAAATGAGGCTGACAGCACTCTAAACAAGATCCTTGTAAGAGTTTAGTATTAGCAGGAAACACTCATTGGGGATATAGTATTTATTGTCAACCCTTGTAAGTTCTTTAGATATACTAATTATCTTGAGTGATAATATCATACTATTATTGTCTTCATTTTATAGATGAGCAGCATAAGGCCTTGAAACAAGTTCTCCCAGGATGAAGATTAGAGAATTACAGCCCTGAGCTCTGCTTACCATCCAACAGAGGGGCTCAAACAGCATCCTTGTTTTCTCAGTCATAAGTAAAATGACCTCACATAAATGATAGCCCACTTTTCTCTGCTGAAGTGCTTCACGGGGTGCAGGGTCCTCTCTTTGTGCTGATGACACACAAAACAAATGAATTACATGGGGTGCTCTAGAAAGCAACACATCGTTTCCATTACTACTTTAAGAAACACAAAGGTGATAAAAAGCCACAGGCTAAGAAATGTACACCCATACTGTCCATTTTTGTTTCACACTGTCAGCCTCGTGTTTTTATGCCTAGAAATAGAAGATGGCTAAAATGCATAATAGATAAGAATTTCAATATATGAAAGAATAGTATTCATTCTGAGATTAGTATGGTAAATCACTTACTCTATTTTATTTGCAAAATTATAAGAATTCCAAAAATAATTTCCTCTATCTTAAAAATTCTACATTCCCCCCTTGGTTTCACCAGCTGACAAAGGCTCATCTTAAGCCTCATTGTAATTACATGACCATACTGATTTTGTGTTAGCCAAGGAGTCTCTAAAATCCTCTTGTGGTTGTAGTGTTGAGCTTGATAAACCCTCATCTTGCAAACTCTGAATCCAGTATCCATCTGTTGTCTTTGAGCTCCTAAAACAGATATTTGCCTTTCTGAATATTTCTCTAAATCTCTTCTCTACAACCCTGTCCTCTCTTATGCCCTGCAGCCTATGAATTTATCCACTTCCACCAAAAGGTCTAGATCCATGATAACCATTACAGCTTCAGTTTACATGGTGGGGAAAAAAAAATGACTCCATCATCATAGAAAAGGTAGTGCATTGCTAAATCAAAACCACTGCTGTCAAGATATAAACCTTAAAGAAAAACAATAGTAGTTTCTTTATCCCTTGTGTCTACTTCATATTTTCTTTTGGAAAATGTATGTAAATCCAGAAATACATGGAAGATATCTCTGTTGATTTCCAGCTATGTCATTATTCTATCTGTTCTGGTTTCTTCTTTAGGAAGATAATACATGATTCCAAAAAATCAGTTTTTATGTAACCATAGCCTTTCTTCAAACATGGGTACAGACATCATGGCTACTTCTTTAAACACTGAGATGAAAGGAAAAGATACCATTACTGTTACACAGAAATCTGGTATCTCCCCAAAGAGTCCATAAGAAATACATAAGGGAAAAGTAACTTAGTGGTAGTCTGCAGGCATTAGTCTTGTCCAAAGAGAATATAATCTCTAGATAATGATTCAGGACAGTGGTATATTAACTGAAGAACCTCACAGTGTTGGTAGCATATTTTTTCATTCAGAATTATGAAAGATCTCTAGATAAGAGTTTATAAATTATTTAAAGAAAAATATATATTACAAATGATATAAAAATAGATGTACCTGTAGTGTGAATAGTTATTCCTCAATAGACAATCTCTTAAAAATACTCTAATTAGGGCAGCTTAAAACTAATCCCCTTTCCCTGATCTCGGCACAGGATTTTTTAGCAAGTAATTCTATTTAAATTATAACAACTAATCCTTTTCATTGCTGAAGGCACAAAGAAAACCAGAGAAAAACAAAGACTATAAATTGAAGTTGAGATAGTTACATTGAATTCATTCTTTCTTAATTGAAAAAAATGAATGAGGTATTTTGTATTATAAGTAAATCCTTCCTCCACATTCATTTTGCCTCCTTCTCAAAGAACGAAATCATGTATTCCAAAATGGATTTTAAATATTAGCTGTATTACTGAGTGAAAACACATGATCATTTCCAAAATACATAAAACATTTTGGTGTCAACCAAAACTAAAAGTAATAAAACATCATGAGATTTTTATTATTTTCTAGTTCTAGACAAATATTCTCCCTTCTTTTCCCCTATTTCTATAAGCAGGGAGGTGAATACAGAGAGGAAAAATACCTTTAGTGTCTTTTCTTATGAAGTCATTGATCTTATCAGATTAGGACCCTATACTAACAATTTTATTGAATCTTAAGTACTTCTTTAATGGCCGTCCTAAAGCATACACAATTGCATTGGAAATTAAGGCTGCAATAGACAAATTGGAGGTTTAGGGAGGGAGAATTGACTCAATGATAAACCTGAGGAAAAGGCAGGACATTTGATCTCATATTGGCCACTGGTTTCACTCTAAGTATCAGCTTAGGAATGGCTTTACCTTCTGCTACGGTTTCTGTCTTATCTCGGGTAATAAAGGCAGCTGGCTATATTAACCCTGAATGGCTTTAAATTATGACATTCTTAATTTGCATTCCAGCTAAATGCAGAGATGTTGAGGTTAACTTAGCAATATACCCTATATCTCTGTTTGCAGAACAATCAATTCTACCCTAATTGGATATCTTACTATTATGATCTTGTTGAAATCAACAACAACAAAAGCCCAGAATTTTGACCTAGTCTTACCACTTTTCCCTAAGCTTATCCACAGTTGTTGATGGGCAACCCTCAAAGGTACCTTTGCAGCTCTTGCTCCCAAGTGTCTGTAGTAAACAATAGAGATCCCCAGCTTCCCAACCCATAATGAGGCCTTTTTTCATAACTACCTACACTAACCCAACACTATGTGTTAATTTTTGCATTTCACTTCTAAGGAAACATTAGCTAATTAATATCAAATTCAACTATAAATGATAACAATAACAGCAGCAGACTAAATAAGATTACAGTTTATCAGAACCAGGGATATAGTTCAGTGGTGCTGCACCTGCCTGGCAAGCACAAGGTCCTAGTTTGATCTTTAGCACTAGAAAAAAAAAAAAAAGGACGATAGTTCTCACTTAAACTCCAACATATAGTCCATACTGGTTGTACAGTCCATGGGTCCAGAAAATAGACTCTTATTTCACTGACTAATTGTTCTAAATTCTGTTTATTAACACCAGGAGTGCATTGCACCTTATGGCAGTGATCAGGAAGTAAATAACCATCTTTTCCAGACTATGCAACTGCAAGGCTTCCACACGTACTACGGGTTGGGTCAGTGACAAACATTCATAAGAAATATGGATGGTAGAAAAGAGAAGTCATCTTGCAACAGCAGATAGAGAAATGACCCACAAGCAAGTACCAACGGAAGTGTTTACAAAGCCATATTCAAAACACTGCTCTCTAGTAAGAGGAGGCTGCCAAGGTGATCACACAGACAAGGAGCGTAGTCAACAGCTGCCTGATTTTTTGGCCATAGCATAATGATGTTCCTTCAAAACGATGGTCCTGCAGCAGATCTCTGACTCCCCCTCCATCAATTCTGATCACTTTTTTAACCTATAGTTTGCTGTTATAAATTATTTTTGACTTTGGCTGCCTGCTGTGGTTTCTGGTCCCTAGTCTGAAGCCTGTAAGTTTTGCTACCACATCTGTTCACATGCTTGAAGGGGAGCCCACTCACCACCCCGTGCCATTTTGCATCTTCAGAGTGAGTGGAAAGGCAGTCGAAGGCAAGCAGATTTCACTACAGAGGCTGGCCTGGAACTTGTGTAGGTCACCACCCCTAGCATTCCACAGAACAGTCACATGGCACACGGGGTCACAGAGGCTACTAGAAGCGCAGACACGGCGTCCCAGTGAACACATGACCAGCAAAACCTCCAGAAGCATATTTCCTTTTTGAAAAGAAAAGGAAAATTGGATATTTAAAGGACAATTAGCAGTTTCTACCGTACATTACCCATGTCTAGCAGCAAAGCAGCTGTCCTCATTAAGGAAACAGAAGGTCTTGAAAAAGTGAGTAAAGGGACTGTTACCATTTCAGTAGTAACCAACCGCGGAGCAGAAACAGGAAAAGGTCATTGTCATGAATTTCATTCTATCAATAAGGCTGACTTAAGTTATTGAATTCCTTTCCTCCCATTCTGTCCACTGAGACCAACCACAGCCTTCCTCCCACACTCGCAGGTGGTATTTAGTAAAGTGAAACATTTCAGCTTTCTGCTTTATTCAATCAGCCTCCATTATGTCCCTAGAGCACTAATTTCACCACAGCCTCAGGATGGCACGGAAAATTCTGTGCCGTGTATATTCGGATATATCTTTTTCTTCAGAGATTTCTACCAAGACCCTTAGTCATAACCTTTATTTTGTGTGTATGAGTCTCCATTTCCAAATGGTTCTGTTCAAAAGAGTCAGGCCCCAATTAGGAAACTATTTCTTTGTTTCAGAGAAGGTGATGGCATTTTCAAAGCTCTAAGCTTAGTGCCTTGAAGACTTTGGACAGGGAGAGCACTTGAATCCCATAATTATACCATGTTTTGGAGCAGGGATTATGAGAGGTGCACAAGCAAGATCAAGTAATGAGAGTGGGCAAACAGTTGAATTTGCATATAATTCACTGGTCAAAAGCTAATCACTAACAGTAATAACAGCGGCTTTTTAGGAAAACGAGAGCTTCCATTCTGCCTCAACATCATTGTTCTGATCAGAATTGCAGTCACGTTTTACTGTATTCACTGCAATCTTTTATCCAAGCTTTCGGTTCTCAGTGCACTTAGAGAATGAATGTCTTACATGATTCCACCACATTGCTAATGACAGCACAAATTTCCCTCAATTTCCTGTTCAAGAAGGAGTTTACCTCTTGTGACCTCCATCTATACAGCTTACTGAGCACCCGGCACATAAACTGGACCATTCAAACCTACCTCATAGGTTAAGAAGATTCCCTGGGTACTATTTTCAAGTCACCAGAATAATTCCTGAAGAGTATTAAATAATAATTTTTAAAAGTTTGTTAATCAAAACACTGACTCAAGATAAACAACCCCAGGCCCACGGGACTCCCACTGGAAGAACCTGGGCCAATTACCACGTTCCTTCATGCTCTCCTGAGGCCCCCACTTTGACTTTCACTCTTCTGTATCAGAAGTTGATACAGCTTTTCAAAGTTGAGGGGGAAAAGATGACAGTATCTCTCTGGTATATTTCCATTTGTTCAACAACCAAAAACCTGACAGGACATAACCTTTCCCCAACTACTTCTGGTCATCTCATCAGCAAATCTAATGCCAGTCCCCAAAGTACTGGATGTACCAAGCAGCACTGTGTAACTCACCTCAAAGCAAGAGTTTGAAACTCACCTTTGGTAAGTCCATTAAAGCCCAGCTACATCTAATCAGCAAATGTCCTTCTGAGTCCATGTTTCTTAGTAAGTACTCTAAATATGTGAACCGACATATCAGTGACAAAACCAGATTGCTGTCACAGGGCAGCGTCTTCCCAATTCTGCTTTTTAAGGAAGTTTTAGTTATCAAAGAACCATCAGCTTATTCACAAAGTCGAAATGATCAAAGAATTTTTAAGAATAGCGTTGTAAGTCTAAAATGATTAAAGATGCTTAAAGCTGGCTTTTACTACTGATGAATTTAACAAATGTGAATGCAATCAGAATTTTCGATATACTTCTGTTATTTAAGAGCTGACACCTTACATAGGAACCTCATAGAGTACTTTCCTTCTGTATAAAATATATTTAAGGAGAAAAAATAATTTGACCATTCCATACCAACAAATGACAAAAATTAATAAGTCAAGCTTAAAAACTGAAAATTTCATTTTATCTTGAAGCATAAATTGTGGCAACTGTATAATCTCTGCTTTGCTTTCTCACAAAACTAATTGTGTGGCAAAATTTTTGGGTAGCTCCTTAGCTGAAATTTTTGGATGGTATAAATTTAGAATAGTGTTAATACTTAAATAATTTCTTAGATTATTCTACCATTTGAAAATCCACCACCCATCTTCTAAATTATGCCCATGTTTTTCTTTTATCACAATAAAACATAAATAGGAATCAGAGATCTGTATATGGATAATATATAGTATTATAACTATCTGACTTATCAGATTTATATGAGGAGCTTTACTTGGGTATAAAATTCATGGATTTTAATACTAATTCTTTAGAGATTCCTTTTTCAGAATTCATTACTTTTTAACTTTTTCTTGTAAGGTGCTCAAACCTTTAGGAAATTGTTAATTGCTACCTGATACTGTGTAATAAACTACCCCAAACTCTCAGTGGCATGAATAAACATGTACTTACCACTCTGGAGGTCACAGGTGCGCTGGGAAACTATATGTGTACTTGCTTCCTCTTCTTGTAAAGCAGGCACCAGAACCACTGAGCTAAATCCCCAGGCCTTGCTTCCTCTTCTTGGGCATACAGGCTGGCCAGGTGTGTCCTCTCCTTGTGGCGGCCCGAACTCAACAGAGCAATTAAGGACATGTGAAGTCCCTGTCTGCTAACACTCTACAGGCTAAAGCAAAGGGTAAGAAAGTGTACTCTTCCCCCAACCTTGAGCCTACGCAGAGGGTAGGTAATGATAAAGTTCCATGACAAAGACTGGAGAGACCACATAGAAAGAGGTGAAGAACTGAAGGTAATTTGCTTCAGGCAAGCTGGTGAACACAAGCCCTACCCGCTTTACAAATGTCACAGCTTCATCTATCCAGCTTGAGAAAGACTCAACAATCCCAAAAATATCCATAATGAGGACGACTAGGTAAGAGAGGATGTGTATACATCATCACAAATTTATGTTAAATCAGAAAGTTTTCATTTTGTGCAATTTAATCTTTCAAAGGAAACTACGTGCTGCCACGCCCCCGCCGAATAAGGCGTGACAAAATAGGGACTGGGGTTCCGGGCGGAAGACCCCTGTGCTTGAGGCTTGAGGCTCCCCAGGCCTAGAGCCTGAGTTGAGTATGCTTCGCCAGGAGGCGCGCAGTTAGCCCAACAGTATGTAAAAACAAGCCGCTTTCTCCCTTCTAAACTATTCTGTGTTTCCCTGTGAACTGTTCTGTGCTTTCTCACCAAGCAAAAATAACATAAGCAGAAAACACCTTATTAGACATAATAGTTTCAACTGAAATAAAAATAACATGGCCACCTGGCAAAAATACATCAACAAGTACAAAAAAGAAATTAATGTTCACATAAAATCTATGGGAACAAGATTAAAGAAATAGCAAAGATCCATTTCCTTAGAAACGTTGTGTACAAAACACATTGATCTACAAAGATTTTTGTGGTCATGGGAAAATCATCACTGTTTCACACAACCTTACACAATGTCAAACTGATTGATCACTGCTTTGTTTCTGTTCTTGTTTCTTCCTTAAACCTTTGTTAACCTATAACAATCACCCTTATTTTACAAAGCCAAAAAATCATGTATAAAAAAGAACACAAAAGGCTTAATAAATTTACAACAACATCACAACCTCTCTTGTGTTCGTGTGTTGTCTGTCCATTCCGACTCCGTTCATTCCTGTCTTCGGCGATCCCAGGCCCTACACCGCGAACAGTCGCCGACAACATGCTCCTCAAGGTTATGGATCGGATTATTATTCTAAGTCAAAGGAGCAACCTGGTGGTTTTGAAAAGATAATGACAACATTGAGTATTCAATGTGAATTGGCCTATTAACGTGTTTTCTGTTACTACTAACACAACACTATGGATGAGTCATTCATAAATAAGTTCTAGTCCAATATGAGGTGGTATACCCCAAAGTTGTGGTGCTGGCACAGAGACAGAGTCATGGAAAGAGACAGAGAGTGTTTCTGTATGTGTGAGTGTGTGTGTGTGTGTGTGTGTGTGTGTGTGTGAGAGAGAGAGAGAGAGGCCTGCAAAGTCTATTATCTGTTACTCAAATTCCTAGCAAAGTCATCTGATCAATTTTTTTTTTGCACATAGAATTTCAGACTTACATGAATAGAATCCCACAGTAGATCTAACTACATAACATCCTCCCATCAGATGGGTAAGGAAAATTAAGACAAAGTAGTTACCTTATTTTTTTGTAAACAAGTAAAAGCATTTTAAACTGCCTTTTCTGTTTCCTCAGGGAAACAATGAGAACATTCTCCTACCATCGTGGCTGGCTTTCACTTATGGCTTTCTGTTCACCAACGCTCTTTTTTGACTCACAACACTTTGGCATTCTGTCTTTACAAAGTCACTACACGGTAGGTGCTCAAATCTACATTTCTCAACTCTGAAACCGAAACAAAGAGCCTAAGTGATTTGCCAGATGTTCACACATCTGTCTGGCTATTGCCTAATTACATCTCTGTCATTCTATAAGGTCTCATCAAAATGTCTCATCAAAAGAATTTCAAGGTGAGAGTCCCTAGAAAGAAAATTCAAATGAAATAATAAAAGAAAAAAACTCCTATTTGTGTTATTCTCTTTACACCTCTAGAAACATATTAACATGTTTTGAACTCTCTTAGTGGTAAATTATTTCAGTGTATCTCTTGATGACTATTGTAGTAAGTAAATGTTTCAATAGGGGAGAGAAAAAGAACTGTATTAAAACTATTTGAGCTCTACTACTATTTTCAGTTTGACATTTTATTGCAAGAACCACACTGACAATGACCATATGTTTAACAGATACGTTAGGTCCCCTAGACACAAAGTATTTCCTCCCCAGAACATCTCATTTAAATTGCAGACTATACTCCTCACAATGAATTAACTACACTAACAAAGAAACCCTTTTCTTCTGACCAAAGAAGTGCATGAATTAACATATTTTTCTGTGAACTAATATGATCATACATGTATAGGTAAGACAATTAATGAACTCACATCAGCCTAGTATCAAGAACACCTGATAATATTTCAACACCTTTATTCCAAATGTCTAAAAATAGATTAGCAACGAGTTTGCTAATTCAGGAAATTGCATTTGAGTGCAATTTTTGTTCCACACATGACAAAAACAAAAGATAAGTCGAAAGAGGATGAAGTTTTGAGTCAAAGTCTCACAAAGGAAAAATTTAGGTCATCCAAGCTGCATCTTGGAATGTGTATGTCACTGTACCTTACACCAGTTAAGCCATCTGGTCATGAGACAAATCCATAACATTCTGAGTATGGCACACATCAAAATGTGTCTCCTGACATCAAGGAAGTCTCCTGGACAGCTACACTTATATCGCTTCCATTTCATGATGTGAAACATAAAAGATCTTTCTTATTCCCAAGGAAACAAATTGCATTTTTCCATGGAAAAAATTGCTCATACTTTTAACAAAGAATAAAGAGCAGGTAGGTATTAGAGACATCAGACATCCATGCACCAACTTTGACTATAAAAGACAGAAAGAGGCCACAGAAAATGCTTTGCTAACAGAATATATCTCTTTGTTTAACAGTCCTCTGGCAGTTTTGCTAAACAGTGAATATATGGTTGGATGACAAACAGTTTTTTCTCAAAGCCATCTGCTCCCCTGAGTCAGTCCTGTGAGAAAGAGTTTATACTAAATTTGTCACATTGCACCTTCTTTTCAGGTCAACAGAGTGGCAATGATACCGTTCCAACTCTTTTGATTTTCTAAGAAAAAATTCAGTGCAGCCCAGCATATCAGCTTTGCAAGTTTGGAAATGGAACAGTAGTTGATTTCACAAGTATGTGGCTAGATGACTTGACCAGGGTTTGGCTGTGATCTCGCTATCCCAGGCTTTTCTGACATTGAAACTTTCTCTGTTATCTACAGTTCTGTCTGCTTAGATCACCGAGAAGTTGGCTAACTCTGTTGTAACTGCAGTGGATGAGTGGACTAAAAAGGAGGACTGTTTTCTTACAAATACAGCGCCACAGAGCTGGACATCCAGGTGTATACCTGTAATCTTAGTACTCAAGAAGCTGAGACAGGAAAATTGTTACAAGTTCAAGGCCAGCCTGGGCTATGTATTGAGTTCAGGGCCAGTATGAACCACATGGTAAAATTGTCTCCGAGACATACTATATAAAGCTGTATTCATAAGAATTTCTATTAGTACATTTGAGAATATAATACATCTTTGTGGGGAATTTGTGGGAATATGTATCACATCTTGACATCTTGATCCTTACTTATTACATCACTTCCCTCTGCTCTTCATCCCATCTCCACCATCCCAAGATTCCATTCTTATCCCCACAAGTCCACCTCCCTCTTTCTTATTATTTATCTTTTATTTTGTTCTTTAAAATATTCATGGTTCATAATTCTTACATAAGGCAAATCAAGTGATATTTACCCTTCTGTGTCTGACTGATTTCACTTAGTATTACATTCTCAAGGTGCGTCTGTTCTCCTACAAAGGACTCACAATGAACCTTCTTTGTGGCAGAGTAGTACTCCATTGTGTGTAAGACCACATTCTCTTTATCCGTCCACCGGTTAATAGGGACATAGGCTGTTTCCGTGATTTATCTTTTGTCTGCTGTGTTACTATAACGCACTGTTGGCCCAACGTAAGCTCTTCTAAGACATATACAGAATTTACTATAAGGTCCTAAGATCCTTTACAGAATAACAAGAGTCAAGAAAGGACCACAGGTGAAAAAGTTAGGCCTCAGAATCCTCCGATCTAGGGGCTTACATGTCATTACGTCTCCCTCCTCTCACCCTAGCCTCCACCTAAGCTTCGTTCTTCCCTCCTGCCCAGTGGCTTTTCCACATAGTGGAGAAAGGACAGCAACAACTCTTGAGTATCGTATAAAGTATTTCTTTAGTTCTGTAATATATTTTCTCTTGTTAACGGTTACCCAACCAGGACTCGTCCGACAGTTCCTGGCAGTCATGGTATGGCGCCTGGCTACTCACGTGACCTCTGTGACGGTAACTGCAATGCAGTGGTTGTTGACTACTCCTGCGAGTCAGAACACGTGAAGAAAAAGGCCACAGCAACGCGACAACACACGCTGAGATGAAGAAGATATCAACAGTTCTACTGAAGAGCCATTCAAGGAAGTCCAATTCCCAACTGGAAAGAATTATCAGGAATACTTTAACCAATTCCTTTCATCTATATGTATATTATTTTTGTGTGCGCAGAAGAATGATGTTGATTTTTTAAAAAAACTTAGGTAAAAAGGAATTCAAAAGATCTCTTTCAGTAAATGTATATGCATGTTTAATTAATGGCATTTGTTTCTTAATCGTAAACTTTAAAAATGATGCATATGACAAACAGTGGCATCTTATAGTTCATGAAATACAAATTGTAGCTCCTATCACCCAACTGGCGTCCACCTTCTGCGGGAAGTGCGCCTCTCTCGGTGCCTGCTGCGAACCAATCATTGCGATAGGGAGCAAGTCAGAAAGTGCTGAAAAGTTATGATCTGGACGGAGCAGAGGCGGTGGGCAGCGCAGGTGCTTGGCGGAGTCTCACAGAGGCCTCCGGTCTTTTGCTTTGTGATTCAATCTTTGATACCGACTAAACAGATACCACTTCTGAAACAACAACAACAACAAAAATGCAAAGCCTAGTTCAAAGTTTTGGCCATTTTAATGAGCTGCAATAGTATCTGAAAAACTAACTTGGGCATTGAACCATTGGTATGCGAACATACCGAGTGAGGCCGCAGAATCTTCAGTAACCTAGTCCAGTCTCTGTCTTTTCTGAGATTTTGTTTGCAGTAAAGATATTCCTCATAGCTCTTTTTTACAATTACATTATTATGTGTTGGAGTGGATACTGTACTATATCTCTTATCCAGTCAGAAACTGGCCCTGGACATGTATATGCCCTGGATGTGTATATAGTCACAAATAAGCATAGCATTTAACCTACAAAGGCTATTTAATGAAATATATAAAAGCACTACATTTTGATAAATGAGTGTTGTTTGGGGATTCACTTTAATTTCAAAATACAATTTAATGACTCATGCAAATAAGTAATGTAGTTGAAGATTTATCTCAGTGGTTCTAGTGCTTGGCTCACAAATGCAAGGTTTCAAGTTCGATCTTTAGTGTAAAAAAATGTTAAAAAGAAAAATAAGTAATGCACTTTGCTTCTTCTGCTTCTAATTCACTCATTATTTCAATCTTTTCAAACTATAAAATATTACTGAACAAGTACATATCAAACCACTTTTTAAATAGCTAAATTTTATATATGTGGTAATATATTTTATTACAATACTATATGTTTACTCATAGCATTTATCTAATACATGAAATATAAGCATATTAAATATTTTTCCAAAGACTTTGGAGGGAAATCTCTAAGAACTATGACTAAATTAAAATGAATCCATGCAGAAAATTTGTTCTGTAATATCATTGTCCTATTTTTCTATTCCCACCCATACTAATTGTACCTTGTTTTTTCAACCTAATTATAAAATAATATAAAAGATAAGAATCAATACTATTATCTAGTTCTTTCTCTTATTTCCTTAAGTACATATTGTCATAAATTAAGTTATAGGACACATAGCTTATCTTTCCATATCCAATCTAATGGATTTTTTTTTGTTCTTGAAGTCTAATGCACACACATGCAAACTAAAAATTCATGTTCTAGAGCCAACTCCACCCAAAACTCGCTGTGACATGGACCAAATCACTGAGATCTTTTAAGTTATTTAAAATAAAGCTGCTGAACATTTCAAGTTTGCTACCTGCTGTTGCCAATGATGGTGCTCCTAACTTCCTAACTCTTTAGAGATTTTCTGTAATGTAAATGTTGCATAAGGCTGGTAACAATTATTTGTATTATTTTTATTTATTGGCATGTGTTTACATAATGGTTACATTATCCATGAGGAGTTGGCATGTATGCGTAGCTTTTTATATATAATGCCCTTCTTCCATACACTCTGGAGAATTCTACATCATCCATGGAAAAATCAAGAGAGAAACAAGGGTTTTGACTCTGTAGAAGTAGGTATGAGGCAGAAAGGATCATCACAGAAATACACAGATCAACAATATCCGTGACAAAGTGCTTATTGAGACCAGACCACACAACAGCTTCCCATGTGGGCATTTAATCAAAAACAGAACATCAATTGTAAACACTGAATGGTCCTTTAGAGGTGCTTAAAAACAAGTCAGCAATTCCATCAGGACAGTGATACCTACTATTAAGTGTTTGCTTGGTATCAGTAGTTTTTAAATTTTTACCTTAGTTGTATAACATATTTAGTTCTCTCTTCAGCCTCACGAAGCAGGCCACTTTATTCTCATTTTACTGAGGCTTAAAGAAGCTAAACTCTTCCCAAAGCTACTACATGTTGGACTTGAAACTCAACATTCAGTTGGTCAGCATTTGAGGGTAATGTCTTCACTGCTTCTGGTGTATTGTATCACCTTCCTTTGTACCAATTTATACAACTTGCAAATAGCTCACACAAACATATAGAAGAGAATGTATTGTTGTTGTTCTTTATCCTTTCTGGAAACAGAGAAATTTTTATATCAATTAGCATAAACTCAAAACTGCGTCAAAAAGTTAAAAGTTAGATAAAAGTTCTTGTTTTAATTTTTAATTACTCCAACATTCTGAAAATCACTGAAAAGATAGTCAATGTTACCATCTCCTCCCTAGTGTGCACTCACACTTGCTCTCTTTCTCTCTCTCTCTCTCTCTCTGTCTCCTGTAATTCCTAATGATGAAAAGTATTTTAAACAAAAGTTGAGAAGTTCAGTGACTTCCGCTAAGTGTCATTACTGGTTTCAATACTCAAATTACAATGTGGAGAATGTCACCCCCACATTAAAATCTTCTTCTGTAGTGTACATTTTCTCAAACTGGGTTAAAAATCAATCATGATACCAGGAGGATATTTGCACCTTGAATCTAATTTATTTCTATAAACAGAATCTGATGAAAACTACTTTTGGAAAGTCAAAATATCTGTTACTTGATTGAAAACACCATTTCCCAAGACATCTAGAATAATAAACATAATTTATCACTTTTTCACAACACATTGAGTAACTTAGGGAGAGGTTAAATACTTTTTCTGTTTTGTGGCAAGTTTAGTTTGCATGACAAACCCTCATATGCTTCTTATGACTTTAGAATGGAGACAAAAGTGGAAATGATCAAAAATAAATTGACTAAAGAGCACCTGGAATTTAAAAATTTGAGGAAAAGAGTTCAGTTTCACTATAGGAAAATATTCATTATATTAACAAGTATATATTATATTGTATTTTGCACAATTCTTTCTAACATACTTTGGTCTTTTGTAGTTTTTATTTTTTATTTTTATTTATTTATTTATTTATTTTGAGACAGAGTCCTGCTTTTTTAGTTCAAGCTGGCCCTGAGCTCAGCCTTGAACTGACAGCAATCCTCCTGCCTCTGCCTCTCAAGTGCTGGGATTACAGGCGTGAGCCACCATGCCCAGCACTGTGGTATGTGGTTCTGATTGCTGGAAGGTGTGAGTCTCCACATCAGGCATTGTTGTATATGGTTACCAAGGATGGAACCCGGGCCCTTGCACTTGCAAGGCAGGTACTGGAACCACTGAGCAAAATCCCCAGCCTATAGTTTTTATTCTTTATATTACACTTCTTGATAATTTTTGTATACCATAATTAATATCAAATGCACAAACTGTCTGAGACTGTAACATTTATGGGTAGGGATGACTCTTACATCTGAACTTCATAACTTTGAAAAATATTTACATTCTTGATAAAATATTAATACTCATGTAAAAAATCTTAAATTCACATTCTCCCTCATACCTTTCTCCCTGGAAGCAACTGCTACCCTAAACATTGCTTTATTACTTAGGCATATATTATATTCTCACCAAAATTAGTGTATGACTTTTTAATGTTTTATTTTCAAATATTATCATAATTATAATCACCTTATGCTTAATTTTACAATTTTATCTTCCTTATCAAATTTTTCCTTTTAAATGTATTCATCTTGATACTGAGATAGTATATTCACTTTGCATAAAACTTCCATGATTTCCTTCAGTGATTTCTTGATTTCTTCCTTTGATCTCTTTAATAGATTTTTTAATAAGTGAATGAAAAATCACTAGTAAGTCACTTAATCTTGGGGTACAGCAATACATAGTCTGAAAGTACCTACTTCGATAACAAGCTTTTTGCTTACCCAGTTTTTCAAAAAGTCACTTTCCAGGTGCACCTGACTTACTTCTGGAAATGAAATGCTTCTTTCAGTAGCTGTATTTCATTAATAACATCTGATTCTATTTGAAATGCTAAAGTAAAATTTCTTTCCCTGTGAGCTAGAGTTCAGATGCTAGTCTTTCAATTTGTGATAGTTGCATGCGAGTTGGAAAATGAAGTCATGAAGGTCAACTTCAGAGTTCTCAAATAAAAGAGCAGCAGTACTGGAGAAGAAAGAACAGAGAAAATAAAAGATTAAGAGAAAATATATACAGAAATGATCCAGTTATTCATTCTGATTTGGGGTCAACGTTCCAGTCTTGTCCATTTTTCCTTAGGTCGTTTTTCTCTTATCTACAACTGAAGCATCATTTTAAGTTGTTCTGGGCTTCTGTTTCCTTTACTAGTTCAAGCAGCTGGCTGAGTCATTCTGCAGGCTCCTCTCTATCTGTCTCTCTCTCTTTCTCTCTCTCCCTCTCTCTGGCTCTCTCTCTCCCTCTCACCCTCTGTAAAAACTCATGAACATGTCATTTGTAAAGAAAATACAGTCCAAATTGGAGTTGGATTTACTTTGTAGTGATGTTCTGTCAATAGCTTTTTCTTATCTATTTTTAAATGGATCAAGTTCATTCTATCTAGAATTTGTAGATTCTGTTTTTCTTGGAAGATAGGGATGGTTGAGGTGAACAAGAACCTCTTTTAAGAAATACAGCCTCATTACCAAACCTGTATCACTGATCAAATACAAATAGATCATGAACAGAAAAATCAAAATTATTTAAATCATTCATTAGTTCACCATCTTTATATTAATTATAGAGTGAAAATCAATGTTCATTGTCTTTTGGCTTTCCCAAAAAGTTATTCCATGAAATTACTGATGAACATACAATGTGCACATTTATGTGAAATTTAAAACCTTTTTTACTGTTAATTTTGCTTGTCTCTGAGTAGCTTTATTATAAACAATGTGTTTTGCAATCAGAATATCACTTGATACTTACAACTTTTAGGTGACATTAGAGAAAAATATGTTCTTTCTGATTTATTTATGAGTAAACTTACTTGAGGCAAAGTTAGAAGAGTTGCAGTTTATACAATAAGTATGAGAATTGCTAGTGATACCCAGGGCTGTTAACATCTGTTAAACATTGTATTTTCCACATTTTTAATATTATTTTTAATGTCATCTATATTAGCCTGGTAGGGATGTCACCAACCAGAAGGATTAAGAATCAGAATCGATTTTCTCACACTTCTAGGAGGTAGAGGTCCACAATCCAGTTATAGGTATAGTTGACCTTTTCTGAGGCCTTTCTCCTTGGCTGAAGTATGACTGTACTACCCTTGTCCTCATACAGTTTTCCTTCTGTGTAAACTCATGTTCAAATTTACTCTTTGACAAAGACTACAGTTGTACTGAATATGAGTCTATCTCAGACTACAGTCAGATTCTGAGCCTTAGGCAGTTGGAATTTCAATATATAAATTCTGCGAAAAATATCTGCCAAATTTTAGAATTAAAATAATTACCTTAACTACTTCCATCTTTCCTACAAGTTTTCAATTTTCATTTCCTTTTCATTTTTTTTCTAGATGTATTCTGAATTTTAAAAAAGGTAAACATATCATGAGAGAGAGTAAATTCCTATCTCATTTGCCAACTCTGACAGTAACATCTAGGAACTTCCCTATTTCATTCAATAAATTATGTTGAATTTATGGAATGGAAATTCATTTATGGAATGGAAATCAGTTTAATTTTTATGCACACACACACACACACACACACACACAGTTGTCCTTTGGTCTAAGCAGGGATTAGTTTCAGGACTCTGTGGATGGTAAAATCTGTAGATCTCAAGTTTTCTGTATAAAAGGTATAATATTTGTATCTAACTTATGCACATCTCTCCATGTACTTAAAATTAACTCTAGCATCCTCATCATACCTAATACAATGCAAATATTATATAGATAGTTGTTATATAATATGACTTATGGAATATTAACAAGGAAAATTTCTGCATGGATTTAATATGATGCAATTTTTTCTCCCTATTTCCTGTGGTTGGTTGAATCCATGGACATAGAATCTGTGGATAAGTGGGCTATACCTAACTTCCATTATTGAATTTCATATTTAGATTCTTCCACATATTATCCCCAAGCACTGAAAAAGATGATGACTAACAATGGTTACTTACAAATGTTATTAAATGAGTAAGTAAACAAATTCTTTCACAAGAAATCTTACTCTAGTTGCTAAAGGAAGCATTGAGCACCGTCCATCATTGTGAAATAAATAGCATTTGGCAGGTTCCCTAATAAGCTAAATGTTTTTGCTGTCGATGATGGGTATATCATAATGTTTTTCTCTCACTAGACTGTAGCAATTCAGGCTTTCCCTTGATTATCAGGTAAACTTGACCTACAGAATCAGCTACAAGCAGTTCATTTTTTCTGTCCAATTCACTCACATTTCTACAGGAAGTATTATATCTCTCGGGCAAGCAATAAAACCAGCAGACGGTGCGACAGCAGCAGGAGAGGCTCTTTGGAGAAAATATGTGGTGTCTGATCAGCGGTATAACCAAACAAGGCCAGATGGAAATTGATTAATGTTAACACTAAGCCATGGCGGGATGGTGTGGTCACTGCATACTTCCCATCAACTTTTCTCCTTTCCAAATTGCTCAATTATCCACATTAATTCAGTTTTTAGACATAAACAGTTGTCCTTCAGTTGTATTTTAAAGTGAACTTGTACCTTAAACAGTGCAAATTTAACAGGAAGTCACAATTTTAAGAATTCCAAACTTCTTATCTGTATATCAGGTTATTTAATTCTCACTATCCCTCAAGGAAGCTATTATTTTACCTGTTCATTCCATTCAAGGAAATTGAGGCTAAATGATTGAAAGTCTGCCTATCCTGAACCTAGGTGTTGCCAGTGAAAGTTCACAGCTTTTCCCAAATGGGCTGAACTCACTTTTTATGTTGTGTCATTGATCAACCTATGGGCTGTGTGGATACTGAATGTTTTCTCATTGGCAGAGCTAAGGAAGTTTTTGACATGGGTAGCTTCCTACACTGCTAAGTCTGATATTCATTTTAATGTGATTTTATACCTCTTTTGAGTAAGCATAAGAAAAATACCAGAGCTTCACTTGTCTGGATTTCAGTGTCTGACATGTGGGGCCAAAGATCCTTCAAGGAACCTAGAAACTATTAATTCTCTTCCCAAAACCATCTATATTCACAAATATAAAGAAAACTTTAAATAAAATTTCAATAAGAAGCTTTAAAATCCCTATTTGACCTCAGATTAATTTTATTTGGATGTTTTGATACTTCTTAAAGTCACTGTCATTATTGATACTGGATATCAAGAAATACAGAGATGGCTAGGCGTGGTGGCTCACTCCTGAGGTCCCAGGACTTGGAAGGCAGAGGCAGTGGGATCATCTCAAGGTCGAGGCTGGCCTGGGCTTCATAGTCAGTTCAAGGCCAGCCTGAACTACGAGGAGAGACCTTATCTTGGTGAACTAAAATTTAAAAAAAGAAATACAGAGATTAATTTGAAGGAACATGATACATTGCTTCTCTGGAAATTGTCCAGATGATCAAGGACTTTAGATCTAAAAATTCCACCTTGGGAAGAGTTTTGGGTTGGGAGCATCTGTTTGTTTGCTGCTGGCAAATCAGGAAATTCTAGTTTAGAGAAGAGAATTCTAGAGTTCTGTCACAGAGAAAGATGAATACATAAAATTTAATCTGAAACTTAATCCAATATCCATATGAAAAGTAAAATCAATATACCACTGCAACTGAACTTTTCAATATTCTACTGGCTTATATGGTGCTATGAGATCTAATAGGCCAGACAACTGGCAAATATAGTAAAAGGTATGGTTTCTATCTTAAAGAACACAATTATCCTAAAATTAAATATTGTTTAAAATATTATTGTACTTTAGAAGTATAAAAAAATTCACCAATAATATAATCATTAGTTACTTTAATTTTTTAATAAATTCTTCAAAAAAATGGATCCCCCAAAGAAAAATTATCCAATATTTATAATAACTCCAAGGTTATGATAATATAATTCTCAGCAGAAATTAACCACTATACCTACATTTCAATATAAAGTTCACTTCAAGATGACCTATTGTTAGATGAATAGATAGTTCTCTGTCAAAGAAAATTTTCTCTTAGGGTGACATACAGTATTTCTTTAAAATACCACAGGGTTAATATTCTTGAAAGATGTACTTGGGAATTATGCTTACTCAGAAGAGCTTCTTGTTTTTGCAAAGCACGCCTCTTTAAAAAGAGTTTCTAGAGATAAAGAAATCATCACAAAGGGTACACTTAATATTACATCATTCAACAACTACATATCAGCAAAAGACACCCCAGAATGAAGGAACACTTGGAAAGGACATGACACCACATACGTATTTGCTCCCTGTGGAATCAACTTCCCCACGTCTGGGGAGCCTGAAATTGTGCCAGATTCCATGCATGTTGATCATGTGGAATGGCTCTCAGAGCAATATGCAGGTCTTTTCTCTTCCTGGAAGAAGCATGATGCACTTAAAGTATTCCACTGTTTTTAAAAGTCATTTATGATTATTTGTAATTAAAGTGGTTTGTCACCTTAGCTCAAGGGTTGCTATTTCAAACAGTCCTAGTTTCAGATGTAGCTTCATCCTTAATCTACCAGAAACCAAGCTCCACAATACCAGAAGCTTGTGTCCACCTTTGAGGTATCCTGAGCACTCACAGAACCACGCCTGGCCCAGCAAATAACTGCCAAAAACAGGAATAATTTATTTAATATGTCTCAGCCTAAGTTTTACATATGTAAAATAAGTTCACTTCTAGGAGGGAATGTCAGTATAAAAAGTATCTAACCAGAGTAAGTGCTTGCAGTATCATTTAACTGAAACTCAAGCCATTTAAACACCATAAAGACATCCCTCCCCCCGCCTTCTCTCCAGTAAATTCTTCTAAACTGTGTATCATTTTTTCCTACATCAACTGTCCATTATTGTTCTATGACAGTACCACAGGGTCTATTCCAGCTATTCATCATCTTCCCCTCTTTCTTTATCTCAGATTTTCCTCATCTTTAAATCTAATTTTCTTATTAGTGAATAATAAGAAATCACATGTATCTATAGAACAAAAAAACCTAGTGTACACATATATGTATATTAGAGTATATTATTATTTTTTAATGAAGCTCTTTTATTCCCTTATTAAGAACTTCAGATTAAGGTAAAATACTTACATTATACCTTCTTCTAAATAAGCATCATTAATTTCGCAGTTGACATTAGTCAATTTATATCTCCTAAAAATACTTCCTATATCAATATTGAGTAAATTCCTTATAATTAGGGAATATATTAAATATTTTCTAGGTCACAAGAAAAAATTTGCTACTCCCACAGCTAACAGTGCATCTTCTCCAAGATTTCAAATAAAAGAGATGAGATCAGTTATTTGTAGAAAGGATAATCAAACAATACGACCTGGGTATGAGGCTTGAGGAAAGCAGAAACGAACGGACAGCGCAATCAGAAATATTTATATACAAACGCAGTGGCATTTTTTTCACAGCTGCACTTTCATATCTTTATTTTTTAAAAAAAGAAAAAAGAGATAAACACCCTAGGAACTGTCAAGACAGCCTCTGAAAGAGGTCTCCACACTTACTGATACTTTGGGATCCAGTGGCCCCAAAATGCAGAGCATCTGACGCATGTGCTCCGACCGAATATCACACAACCTGTTCCGGGATCCCAGCCCCGGCTGGCTGAGCAAATGTGTACTAGTATTGTGCGCCCTTGTGAGACTTGCCACAGAGAGAAAAGTGTATCAATCAGCCAGCAGGATTTTTTGATCCTCCCGACACATTCAGTTCTCCATGCAGAATCATAGACCGACCTTCTGGTCTCCAGTCACCAATCACTATTAGCTTATCCTGTGCCAGGCTGCCCACTGACGCAGATTTGGCTTGGGTCAAGTGACAAATGATATTTTTAAGACTGTCGTGCCAGCGCCAGACTCAAGAGTGAGTGAATTCTCTATGGTAACCTGACCTAAGTGTACGCTTTTCCATTCAGGAAATCAACAGCCCTACTTATTTTATGGTCAATCTGTTGTTTTTTTCCTGTCTTGTATCTTTATTGCTTTGGCTAAATACGTCTCACCTTTGGAGTATGCGGCTTCCCTTGCAGCGTGGTGAGGCACAGAAATACAGTGTCCAGATTATAGACATTAAAGCTTTCAGACTGGACCACCAAATCTGTGAGCACCAGTGTTGGGGCCAGTTACCAGCAGCCACATCCTGACCTTCTATTCATCTTAGGATAACATGGTTTTATTATACACGTGAAAAATATTGGGGAATGCTTAATGTAATCCACTGATTGGCTACTTAGTAATCCATTTCAAGCCAGGAGTGCTAATGCATACCTGTAATTCCAGCAGAGGCTGGAATGAATTCAGGAGGCTGAAGTGGAAGGATCATCATGAGTTTGAGGCCACTGTGGGCTACATAGTGAGTTCAAGGCTATGATGAATGACAGAGTGAGCTCCTGTCTCAAAAAGAAACCACAGTATCTTTATGATTAAATAAGAAACACTGTGATTTTTGAGTCCTTTCACAAACTACACTTACTTATCCTTTTGCACTCTATTGTGGTGCATGTGTGCACGTGTGCACATGTGGTTTTTGTTGTTGTTGTTGTTGTTGTTTTGTGTGTGTATATGTGTACACTGAGTTTTTTGGTGCATCTTAGGTACACCTAATGATCATATTCATCAATGAGAGTTTATAGCTGTGCATGACACATCTTGATTCTTATTTTTCCCATTCCCCTACCCTCCCTTCAACTCCTTCTCCCATATACATTATTTTTGTTTCTGCTTTTTCCTTTTTACCTTCAGTTTCTTTCTTTATTGCCAAATTTAGTTGTACTCCTTTTCCTCATCAGGTAGTCATTCTCTAACTGGATACATTTCCTCCCTAATTCCCATCCTAATTCTCATATCAAACTGTCCAACTATGGAAAGTCACCCATCTTATGGAACCACTTAACTTAAGGTGGTTTCTGTAGTAAATCCAGATTCGCGCTAATTTTGCAAAAGACATGGCTAGTTTAATAACAGTGTCCATTCTCATAGACCTTCAGTAGAGAAATAAATGTAGGCACATCCCACCAATACAGATATCCCTTTCCCAGGTTTCCTATGAAGTTAAATACCACCACATGGAAGTTGAGAAAAAGTAGCATTTGGTTTACTGGTAAATTAAGCATCTTTCAGTTGCAGTGATGTCACTCCTCCCTGCAAGAATTCAAATGTTCTCAAAAGTCAACCTCTGCCTTCAAAGTATAAATCACACTTCTCTCAAAAATAAAACTGCCTAATACACATGCTCTCTATCTCTTTTCAATCAAGTTATTCCTTACAGTTTAGCTACATAAGTACTTTACCCATAGTATCTCATCAAAAATGTGTTGTAGTGAATAGTAACACCAAGAATGGTAAAAAGCCTGAGATTTTACCCCACATTCAAGATAATAAGTTAGTCTACCTCAAGTTTGCAAACATTGACAGAAAATATAGAACTCCTGGACCAAAGAACTTTATTATTCATGACACAGCAAGCAGTGTGAACTTAGTGTTAACATCAGTTCTTCTTGTCCATAGTCCCTCCATATAATAGGCAGGGGCCCTATTATGGGGTGTGCTATATATACAATATGTGGGGATCACACCTGAGACATTGTGAGCTTAGGAATCCCCCAGCTTCTACAGTGAGCTGAAAGCAGTCCAGCCCTTTGCCCAGAGAAGGACAGCACTTCGTCTTCGCTTTGCCACAGACAGGAACACTATCTTTTTCTCTTCTCAGACTTTTGTTATACCAATGTCTTTGAAGAAAATTAGAAATGAAAGAGAAATTGCCCATCTCCCTCCTTTTAAAACTTACAGAAATATGAAGAAGTGTCTCCCAAAAAGAATGATGGAGTCTAACTTCAGAGTAGGAGCTATAAAGAAAGAAATGAGAACATCATATTGAAAAAACCTCTATTCCCTCGTCCCTCCATACCAGTCCCTGCCAATGACAAAATAAAAGATCAAGGGTAGTACTAATGATGTCTGAACTAAAAAACAAGCTGCTAGTGGGGTCAAAGTGGACAGAGGTATTGAGCCAGTGTCCAGTGAATTTAGGTTAAAGTGTTGATTAATCTGTGCCCTGAGAGGTCAGCTCCAGTCCAGTATGCAAGTGACCCCCACCTCATGGTTCAGGATCCAATGAACCAAAAGACAAAGGTTTAAAATTAATACTAGGAATGTAAGGCCTTTCTGATAAATAGAGCAGGCCGGTAAAAAACATGGCTCTGTAACAAGCTTGGGCCCTCAAAGAAACAAACCATTTCCTCACGGGATTTATTTTCTTTCTTTCTTTCTTTGGGATATTTTCCCTTTACGCTTCTCCTTTTTTCTCCCTTCACCTCACACAAGTTTGTGTAACCCTTATGATGATAGCCCTATATAACTGGCATGGATTTACATTATTATATACATACTAATTCATTTAATACAGCAACTCCAAGAAGTAGGCTAGTATTTCATCCCCATTTTACAGAATAGAAACTGAAGTTAGAGAAGTTTACATATCATTTCCAAAGTCCCACAGTCTTCATAGCCAGGATTTGAATACAGAAAGCACCACTGTCTCATTAGTGCACCTCCCCTCTGAAGTATTAGTGCCTTGTCCTGTTATTGCTAGAACTCTCTTCGTGCCGAAAGAATGACATCAGAAAAACAAGGTTATTCCTCTAAGCACTTGAGAAATCTTTAGGAAGTGTTTGTTTCTTAGAATTGAGACTTAAAGTCTTCTTGTTTTGCTTACTCCAAAGACTTTCCAAGTTAACTGAAAAAGATCCAACCTATACTATTTTTTAAAAAACACAATATTTTATCGAAAGAATGTACCATGGTCTGTTTGACCATTATTTCATTCACAGGCACTGACTTTGTTTCTAGTTTGTAACCACCACAAATATGGAGGCATTAAACTCTTTGCATGTAAACTCTATGCAGCCCTGCTTTTATTTCTGTGGGCTCTAGTCCCAGGAAGACATCTGATGACTGAAGCATATGTGTGTCTCTGAACTTAACAGACAGCCCCAGACTGCAATCTGAGTCACATTTCACCAGTACTATATAAAAGCCTCCATCTCCTCCTCAGAGGCAATGTAACTGCTCCTTTTAAATGGTTACCACACTAACAAAAAGTGATATCTCACTGTTACTTTGGTTGACTTTCCCTAACAAATGTGATTACCCGGCTGGATTTGTTCTTGTATCAATTATAGGGCCAATGGACTTGTACATTTTATTTATCTTTTATGACTTTGATTTTATTTGTATAAATCTTACATGCAATACTGTAGCATATAATAGAAAACAAAACTACAGTACTGTCTTGTGCAGTCTAATTAGCAGAAATTACAGTACTATATAAATAAAATGTATTCTACACAAAAAGACACAGAGGCTCTATCCACAAGATGCACAGAACTGTACAGAAAAGGGCAAGTTCCAAATCTGAATAGTCAATCGTAACTCCAAACATAGTGCTACTGCTGTAAGTCCCAGCAGTTGCTAAGCAGAGGCCATTGTACTACATCCACTTGTATGTTTTAAAAAGAACTTTTTGATTAATATCTGGATTCTTCCTTGTTACAAAATCCTGAACTTTACAGATATTAATCCTTTTTCCTATTATTTTTTTCTAAGTCTACAATTTCTATTGAATTTATTTACTGGTTTATTTAAGTAAATGGTCATTTGTCAATATTTGAATATGTGAATCTTATCTTCTACAGGTTCTGTCTTATCTCTGACATGAGCTCTCTACTTCTTGAAATGAAATAATCTACACTTTCCTTTGAGACATTTCTTCCATGGGCACTAGCGAGCAGATCTAGGACCCCATGCCTGCTACCCTTGTGTTGCAATTCTGGTCACTTTCAAGGTTTTTAATATTTAAGTTTATATTTAATCTACTTGAAATCTGTGAGTATAATAAGAGATTTCTAAACTTACTCTCTTCCAAATGGCTAGTCAAGTATGCCAAAAATCCTTTCTTAAGTAAGCCATTATTTTTCTAGGGAGTTGAATCTGTCACATAATAAATTATTACTATTATTTAGTAAGATGTATTTCTGAATAGCATTCTGTTTCACTAATCTATTTTTGTCTTTCTGTGCCAAATATCACTGGTATTACCAATTATTTAAAGACATTAAGAATCAAAGAAGCAAAGGAGATAAGCAGCAATCTGTCTGAACTAGTGAAACTAAGTATAAAAAAAGAAAAGAATAACAAACATAATAAAATCAGATGGAAGTATACCTGAAAATCAAAAGTGCATCAGCTGTTGAAAAAAGTGTGGACACTGAAAGACATTTTCTGTCTTTTCAACTATTGTCACAAGCATGACTAGCCCAAGTCATCAAGTGATCTATAGAACAACATCAAAGCAATACATCACTCTGTCAATGGGAGAGAATATTTTCAAAAGAACACAATTTCCTATTTATATAAGTATCAAGGCCAATGTTGTACAATTTTTTAAAAAATCAATGTCACAGTAAAGCAAAAATCATTTCAAAAAGTGAAGCTACTAAACCAATGGCATTTTTATACTATGCTCAAAGCTTTTACAGCTAGCATTATGTAATCTAAAGAGTATTAACATGACTGTCATCTAAGGAACAGATGCTAAGATTTCTGTGATGACATTATGCAATCAGAGGCACATGAGTAGGTGGAAATCAAATAAATGACAGGCTAGCTTGCCTCTCAGAAGCAGTAACTGAGACATGATGAGTTTAAGCCAATAAAATGGTTTACCCATTAAAACATGTTTCTTTTCTTGCTGTTTTGTTTCCTGAGGGATAGTTTGCATTCTGTATCTGGAGATCTTTATGGATGCATGAACACTGTGGTCAGCGAAATGTCTTTTCTTTCTTATGGATTTATGGTGGTTTGTCATTAGCTTTGCCCCATTAGCAGTGTTTTCTTAGGTATGCTACATTTTTAATGTGAAGTTTATGTGAACAACAATGAAAATAACACCCATACTGTTCAGAGATGTTTTGTGCATCTGTACTCAGCCCAGCATCTTGGCAACATCAACTTAATTCAAGTAAAACTTTTCTTCCAATCAACTCAGGGTTTAAAGCACATGCATCCTTTATTTAGAAAAGCAGTTCATTAATAATGTGGAGAAAAGTGGAGTGACAGGCATTCCTGTCATTTCTTGGCTTCTACCCGTGATTTCAGCTGGAGATTAAATTGCCCAGTGTCCTTACTTTAATAATTGCTGAGGCTGAATTTTATGAGCCTATCATGAAGAATGCTTCCAGCTTCCATGGGAATGTCATTTAAAAGACAGAAAATTAGATGGTGATAAGCCTTGGCAACTGCTAATAACTAATTAAAATGAACTTCAATTAGTACATTTTTAACATCTCACCCTCTCCTAAAAATGCTAATTAGGTAATCAATAAGCATTATTTGGGGCATTGTGTTACCAATACATGTACAAGTAATAGCCCATGTTTAATGTTTCTTACTCAATGCATATATATATATATATATATATATATATATATATATATATATAATCAAAAGCATCTACTTCATGCAGGGGAGATGTTGTACTTCTATCACCCTAATGGTGTGAAAATGTAATGATGTTTTCCTACAAAGGAAAACCTCTTTTCTTTGATGTCTGAGCGCAGCTTCCATTACCACAGCCATAGTAAGCTGAGAAGAAAACATGCATTACCCACACTATCAAAGATGCCATGGCTGCACTGCTGACAAGCACATACTTAATTGCAGGATTTAAAATCATGTGTCTGCTTTTGATTTTCATAGTGACAACTCTTTACCAGCACAATTTAAGCAGCACTACCTAGAAATAACAGATGCAATGCCTTATTACTGCACAGAGGTAGCCACAAAAAAAGAAAAAGAAATCACATCTAAATGATGAATGTCTATACTCTTGTCATCTTTAGGATTTTACTTCTTCCAGGACATCCAATTTCACATAAACTTCTTAAAATTGTTTGCATAAGAATGAAACCTCTATTATTTTGAGAAACAAATTAAAATAAGATCTAAGCTTTACAAGCTAATATATTCCAATAGATGTTATACTCTTTCAGTCCAATTAAAGGATGATATTTCAAGTTAAAAGTCTACCGAAATTACTCTGTTACAGAGAAAGAGAGAAAGAGAGCATTTATTCAAATCTACACAGATCATAGCTTGAAAAAGAATACAATCATGCAAATGGTTGTGAGAAATGAATTAAATAAAACACTGCAAATTATGTAGTTGAGATTCAGTAAGCAATATATTGTACTATTTATCAGTTTTGAGGATAGTGACAAATGTCAAGTGAGTAGCTTGAAATCTATAATATTCTGTGGAAATGGAGGAATGAAAGAAGGACAGAGAATGAGGAAGAGAACAATCATAAGTGGTGAAGCAAAGGAAGAGCTCAGGAGAGAACAAGAAACCAGGTTTGGCAGTGGGCCTCTATCCAGTGTAAATCCTTTGAGTTCCCTTGAACCAAAACATTACAATCTTGCTAAGATCTTACTGTTTGTAACTTACATATACCAGAACTTTCCAACAATGCCCAAATTAGAATTCCTTCTCAAAGAAGCCAGGACTTACTGTAAACTGTGATAATTAATCTAAACCCAACCAATGCATACATATCTACACTGGAAAAGTAAGCCACTTGTATGGCTATAGTAGATGAGTGGGTAAAGAAAATGTGGTATTTACGCACAGTGGAGTATTACTCTGCCCTAAGGAAAAATAAATTTGAGTCACTTATTGATGATGCACCTTGAGACCATAATATTAACAGAAGTAAACCATTCACCAAAGTTTAAATATCACATGTTTTATCTTATATGAGATACCCAAAGTACAAATAATTTAAAGAGCATAATAAAAAGCAGATAATAAGAAAGAAGGTGATAAATCTTTTGTGAATGGAAAAGGAATAAAGAGATGGAGGGAGAGAGAAGGAAAAGGTGTAGAAGAAGAAGTAAAAGAAATTCAGATATATTATGTGCTGTCCAAGATAAATATAAACATTATACTAATAAAATCTTTCTAAAAGTGTGTGTGTATTTGCATATGACCCTCAAAAAGATCAACCTTCATTTTCCAGAACTATCCATTTTAGTGACATGGCAGAAAATAATGAAATATAAAAGTTAAAAAGTTGGTTATAGAGAGCAAGTAATAGAGGAGATAGGGAAGTACAGTGCTGGCAGAGACTCCTTAACAAGTTTAATTTGAGTTCGAAGTAATTTTACATACACCTTCCATAAAACTAGAAATTTCTTTGAAGTTCAAACTACTTTTACCTGTTTTACCCAACCATGCAAGACCAAGAGCCTTGACCAAATAAGTTCAGATTTCTACCTCTACAGTATTCCTTGTTAACTCAAAATAGATGTTTGATGTACCAGATGGAAACCCTTGATTCTTCAGAGTAAAATGTGAAACTATAAGCACCAGCATTACATTATTCCTATCCTAGTATTATACTTTCAACTGATTTATGCCCATTTTGATCTTTCCATGGATTTCATAATCAGAAACAATTATATCAAAACAAACACTGAAACCTGCAGATTTTACTATCATTGTCATAATAATCACATAAAATATTAAAAATGAATCTGTAAACTTGTATTATATATTTTCTATACATCCTTTTACATTTTTATTCATGTCCCAGCTTCCCAGATCTTGAGTATATTATGTGACTAGCAGAGATTTCTGACTTCTTTGCAATGTCTTATCTGAAATACTAACACACAGCTCTCAGTCCAATCCACTTTCTCCCAGTCAGCCTTTCATTTATGCCATTTTTAATTGATTTTAATGGTACAATTATATACACATTTCTGCTTCTCTTTTGTTTTCATTCATTCATTTAGTAATTAAAACCTGATAATTGTGATAGTCATAAAAGAATGTCTATACCTTGACTCTTCAAATAGATTTTTTATTTCTAAAAGCAAAGAGAATGTGTTAGATTTATTCAGAATTCTGTGTTGTACATTAAAAACAACTCTAACATTTCAGCAGGCTATAAGAAGTCACAAGTAAAGTTTTCTTACTGTCTAAACTTTCTAAATTGAAGCTGGTTTGGGGAAATTGCCATTGTTGGTGCTTAACATACTAACACAACTTCAAAGCAGCCTTAAAGAACCAACTATATACACAACCTGAACCAAATACAAAACTAGGTAAACATTAGTAATAGTGCTTAACTGCATATAAACAAAAATTTGAACATGATAGACAATATTAATTCAGTGTTCCAGCGAAATTAGAACTGTGAGGATATGCACTGGGAACTTCCACTGGCGTTGCTTGTCTTGAAAGAAGATAATTACAAATTGAAAACTCTCAAAGTGCCAGAACACTTATCTTGGTTTTACTTTGAGAAAACACTAATGCAAAGTCTTTCAGTTCAAGGTGTGTGTGTTTGATCATCTTTTGGAACCACTAGGACACAAGGTGACTGGAAATCATTGGCTGTTCTAGTGCCATGGCCCAACAGGAGTCTGAAGACTGAAGGTGTGGCAAAAGGCAGGTGTCAAAATTGACCAAGACTGTACCTACTTAAAAGTGGAGAGAAGTCACTCACTAAGTGGAACCTCCTCATTCAACTTTACAAACTCATTTCTACTTACTTTAGAAGCTAACTTCTCCTCTACCTGACACTGAACACTTATTAATTCCTAGGAAAAAAATTCATCTTAGACACATGGCCACTTGACTGCTCTCCTAGAATTCATTATGAGTAATCCTCAGAACCAGGAACGGTGAGAGACCCAATAAATATCTCCCAAAAGCTCACAATGTGACTGAGATATGTGAAGTTTCTGGCAAGCCTGTAATTTAAACCAACAATACAAGAAAAACTCACAGAAACACTATGACAATCTGCCTGATGAGTTTTGACAGTTAATGAAACTCAGATTTATGAACTGAGCTTTTTGGGAAACTATAACCTAGGTCATTTATATATTCAAACACTTTCTTATGTTAATGTCTTTTGACTAAGAAAATTTGAAAAGTAAATATAACAAACTAAAATTAGATGAAAGACTATTATTTTTCCTTGTGTTTTATAAATAGACATCACTTTGATGTCTATTTATAAAATAATACCTCAAAATAAGGTGCTTTTACTTAACTTTGTTTATCAAAAGAAGGAAACTAATAACTGAAGAAATAGAGATATTTCTCTTCGATTTAAAAGCCCTGAGATTTGTTATGCTAATAAATCTCTATCTCAGAATGACCATACATTAGAGCTTACATCTCTGAGAGCCTGTTTTGGAAAATGGGTTATTTTGATATTATGCTGTTCAAACATTTGAAAGGATTTTTTCTCCATAATAACATATTGTTTGGCATTATTTTCATTCTTCTTATGTGTAACTTGACCTAAATTTCTTTCTTATTTGTAAAAAATCCTTTTGATATCTCACTTGAAAGAAAGAAGATAATGACAAAGTGAAGTAGAATCCTTTTTTTCATAATAAACAAGCCTCTGACTGGCACTTTAGATTATGTTTTATGATGTGTAAATCTTGATAATACAAGGTTTTATGTAATTTACAGAATTCCAAAGCCATGACAGATATTAAAGGTAATTACTTGAGTTTGCAAACTAACCCCACAAAATGGACATTATTTCTTAAATAAGTAGTATGAAACTTTTAAAAAAAGAAAAGAAAAAGAAAAAGAAAAATAGCTAAGGGACCAGGATTTAGTAATAATACCTCGTATCACAATAAAAAGGAAATAATTATCCTCAGAGATAGCTCAAGAGACACTCAAATTTTAAACTATTGGGGATTCTGTTCTGCTTACTTTGAATAATAGTCTTAAAAAGAAAACATTTCTTTCTAATTCATTAAGATGTGATTCCGGTTATACGCCATCAAATGAGTTTCACTGAAGTCCATTTTCCTCCCAGGTGATTCACTGTCATAAAAAAGAATTGCTTCATAGACACAGCTGAAAATGGTAAGAGATAATTAAATATGTCTAACTCAATAGATATCAAATAAAAGTTCCTAAATAACTTAAACAGTCATAAGGGGGAAAATCCACTTTACCATTATTCTTTAAAATTTATCTAGGAGCATAAATGAAAGTAAAGAAATATATGTGAAAAAGGAAAAAAGAAAATTGTTGTTTGCAGAGGAAATTATGTATACCTAGAAAGGCTCAAAAAAATCAACACAAAACTGTAGTAAATAATAGGAAAATTTTATTTGGTTATAAAATTAATACTGAAAATCAAACATTTAGTTATAACCAATGTCCAGCTAACTAAAAAAAAAAAAAAAGAAAAATAAAGAGTGTAAGGATAAATAACGAGGGGAAAATGAATGTGGTAATAATAAAGAAAAAAAAAAGATTGTGTATATAGGGGCCGTGGGTGGGTACAGGGCCAGCCTGAACTACGAAAAGAAGAGATACTGTCTCAAAAAAAAAAAAAAAATTAATAACATGATTGGATCAATCAAGTATCAAAATGCATGTTGAATTAATTTACTTTAGCATAGGAAAATATTTGACAGGGACATGAATTATACAGAATACATATATCTAAAGTAATATAAAAATGTAGTTGTTACCAAAGTTAGTTTTGAATTAGTTGAGAAAAAGCAGCCATTGTTTAGTGTGCTTTGCAAATCTTCTATGTTATTTTTGGTTGTTTTTTTTTTTTTCAATTAGGAGAGGGCAAGGGGATGAAAAAGCAATTATGACATGTTACGTACATATACTGATTCCCCACAAAGAATACACCATGTATTGAAAAGAATTGTTTAATACTTAATATAGAGAGAATTAATTCATTATTTGAAAAACTAAATGTAGATCTCTCCTTTATTCCATCCAGTAAAATGACTAAACCCATCAGAGTAAAAGTATTTACTACAAATAAAAACATTAATAAAATATATATACTTATAACCCTAGAATACCATAGACATTGGTAAACAGAAAATAAAATCCAGAAGTCACAAGAAACAAGTTGACTAATTGAATATTTGAGTAAGTTGAAAACATCAAGTGAAATGAAGGCTGGGGATTTACCTCAGGGGCACTGTGTGTACCTTGCAAGAACAAAGGCCCAAGTTTGATCCCCCAACTCACGGTACCACAAAAAATGAGAAATGACAAACTAGGGAAAATTTTAAGTAGGTACAATTTTTAAGATCAATTTTCTAATCCCTTAAATGCTAATAAGTAATGAAAAAGTAATACAACTAAAAATATAAAATAAATTTAAATTGGACAAAAAAGAAGAAAAAGTAACTGGCATCTTAGGAGTAAGTAGCAAGACATTTTTTAAATGCTCAACCTTCTAACTTGAAAAACAGATGAAAACTACAATGAAATAGTACTTTTCATCTCCACCACTAATTAATCAGATAGTTAACATATCCTCTGTTCTAACCAAGATGTGAGGAAAGTGAATAAATAGCTACAGTTTTCTGGGAGGAAATATAGCACTGTCTCTCAAATGATAAATACACTGTACTTTTGACTTCTTGAGTCTATAGTTAAAAATTTACCCTTAGAAATTCCATACAGGGCCAGGGATATAGCTCAGTGGTTTCGGCGCCTGTCTTGCAAGTGCAAGGACCTGGGTTTGATCCCCGGTAACCACATAACAATACTGGGCGTGGAGACTCACCCCAGCAGCAATCAGTACCACATACCACAGTGCCAGGCATGGTGGCTCACGCCTGTAATCCCAGCACTCAGGAGGCAGAGGCAGGAGGATTGCTGTGATGTGAGTTTGAAGCTGAGCTCAGGGCCAGCCTGAACCACAAAGCGAGACTCTGTCTCAAAAAACCTTAAAAAAAAAAAAAAAGAAAAGAAATTCCATACAAAGGTATTCCAAAACACATAAAAGGAGATGATCACACCAAAAATGACTAATGATACTTAAAATTAATATAAATCCCTCCTCGTTATAAAAACAAGTTATATAAATGAGAATAAATGGACATACACTAGAAATCAGAGTCAGCAGTTGATAGAATTAAATAGATGCAGATTCAGAAATACACAATACAATCAACAAAACTTGTAAAATCCACTACGGTCATATTAATATACACTCTTTATAAATAAAATACATAAAAATATCAATTTCTATTTTCTAGAAAAGTGACAAGAAACATTACAGCTGTGCACTTTAGAAAAAATTATAACATTTTGAGGTATTTAAACTATCTACCAAGGTACATATAATTTTCAATAGTTATAGTAACCCTGATTTTATGGAAATAAGATCTGCTTTTGTTTTCTCTTGTCTGTTAAAATTAATAAATTATGTTTTTCAAAGAAAATTTCTGTTAGTACACATCTATAGTACAGTATGTTTACATTCCTTTTGTAAAGTCGGCACGTGCATATAAGACATTTCAGTTTCTCTTCTCATCTCCTGTCCCTCCTCACCTTCCTCCTCCCACTAACTCTTACTCCCCTATTTTTTGAGAAGGATATGTCTCCCTATTTCCTATTAGGTGTCTTTTATTCAATTTGTTCTTTATTTATTCTTTGGGTTTCTTATATAAAACAAAACATGATATTGAAGCTGTGTGTTAATTTTTTTCGCCTAACATTGTGTTCCTAAAGTGCATCCATCTTCCTGCAAATGACCAAGCTTATCTTTCTTCCTGACTGAGCAGCCCTCCACCACATATAAATATTATGTTTTCTTGATCTTTTCCTCTATTGGTGGACCTATAGCCCATTTTCAAGATTGAATTATTATGTTTCGTTAAGTTTTAGAACATCAGTTTTCCTTTGCCTACACAGATAGCTAAAATCAAGTGTTGATGACGAGAGAGACTCTCCGGTTTGTTATTAGAAGGATAAATGGGTTCCAATATTTGATGACATTGTGACAGGTATCACTCAGCAAGTCTCCTTCTAAGAATTTACCCTAGAATTTAAAAAGATATAAATACTGAAACTTTAGTTCCCAAAGAAATCTGCAATGATTGGCCTGTTAGTAGATTATGAGAATAATACATTGTGATAAATGTAAAAAAAAAAAAAAAAAGAATTTAAAAGATAACATATATTTTTATTGTTAATATCAAACATATCAATAACTGGGCTGGGGATTTAGTTCAGTGGTTCCAGAGCCTGTCTTGCAAGCACAAGGGCCTGGGTTCATCCCTGGTAACCACATACAACAATGCTGGGTGTGGACACTCGTACCCACCAACAAGCAGTGCCAGGTATGCTGACTTGCGCCTGTAATCCCAGCACTTGGGAGGCAGAGGCAGGAAGGTTGCTGTGAGTTTGAGACTGAGCTCAGGACCAGCCTGAACTATAAAGAGAGACCTTGTCTCAAAAAAAAAAAAAAAAAATCAGTAACAATTTACATATAGGACACTGACAGATTAAAGCCTTATAAAGTCCTTTAAACTAAAATGCATCAGGAAAAATAGGAGAAAAATGAATTAAAAAGCAAATTCACACATAATAACTAGACTTGTTACATTATCAATCCAACACAAAGTGTTCATTCTAAAATAAATAAGTATTTGTTGACAAATGGCTATTTGTGCCGTCTAAATTTCAGTGAAGAAAGAACTTGGCAAAGTAAAACAAGTTTACACTTTACTATTCATGCTTTTAAAGGTAATCAAGCTAATTTTATTGCTAAAAAGTAGATATTTACAAAACTTATTCCTCTCAGTCCCACCAACTCCATATTAACTCTTTCTAAAATATATTTCATTCACTTACTTCTAAGTCTTACCATTATCTAAAGCTGAGATACACATCCAAATGAGGAACAGATTTTCTTACCTTTTGTTATTGTGAGCTGTACTTTTCTCTTTCCTCTAATTCTTCCTGCTTTATCTGAGAATTTTCAAATAATGAAAAAAGAAATACAAGTCAATAAATAACTGTTATTTTAGCAACTATCCAACTTGTATTTTAATACCTTCTTTCAAATGACATTTCGAACTAGAAAATATACCAATCTCAAACAATTAAGGAACTGAAAGAATATGTATTATAGATTCTTTTTAAAAAGAGGGGAAATGGAATTCTAGATCCCAATTATTTGTCTCCTTTTCCATTTGAACTGTATAACTAAGAGCAAACCAGGAAAAAAAAACACACACACACATTAAAAACAGAGAAAGAAAATATTTTTCCGAACGCAGCACAATTGGCTCAAGGCAGTGGACTTCTTGTTTGTCGTTTCCCATAGTAAAGAGGTCAAATTAGCTTTTCCATTTCACATCTAGGAAAAAAAGTCGTGCATGTATCTGTGGTATCTACATAAACTGAACTCTGTGTGTGTGTGTGTGTGTGTGTGTGTGTGTGTGTGTGTGTGTGGTACTAGGAATCAAACTCAGGACCTTGTGTTTGCCAGGCAAGCGCAGTGCTACCAAGCCACACCCACAGCTCTTTAAAATTCTTTGATGTTGGCTTTAGTAATTATATTTTGGGTTAGATTTCTTTTTGCTTTCCAGGCCTGAATCCACCAGGGGCAAGAGGATTTTCACAGTACTTACACAAATCAGTAGCATTAAATCCTGCCCAAATAAAGATTTACAGGGAGTTAATAGTCATTTCTTTACACTTCTCTTTGAAAGCACTTCAATTCTAGAAAGTTAAATTTGTAACTAACAACATTTAAGATGGTCTTAATAAACATGTGTTGTACACTGCTTATTAATGTCACTATAAAAATGCACTTATATCTTTCTCAGAAGTTACATCTTATTGATAGAAAAGCAAAAAATATCTCTTGATATCACTAAACACTTTAGAAGAAATCAGATTGGACATCAAAGGCTTGTAGTAAGTTTGAGGCTAACAACCTAGCAGAGATTTTCTCTGACAGCCAAGAACAATGTCTTTCCTTAGGGCCTAACACATATGGGGCAAGTGCTCTACCACTGCGTCATGTTCCAATCCCACGACTAACATCTTTTTCATTAGCACCGAGTTAGAACAACTAATATCACCCTGTAGATTCTCTAAAAATATGATGAAGAAGGTTCATTCATAAACTCTTTGGCATATTGTAGCTTAAAGATTTTCATCAATTAACTAACATAGGTGTTAAATCACAAATCAGAACCTGCATTGATTTAATTTCCTTAACTGCTCCTGGATCTCACCCCATATTCTGCCCCCTCCCTGTGAAAAATACACCAGTTAGAGACTTGCACGGAGTGATTGTGTTGTTTTTGTTATTGTTGTTGTTGTTGCCGTTGTTCTTGTTGTTTTATCTAAAGACAACAGAATCAATTTTTCCCCTCATTTGACACCAACTTAGAGCTTCTACTGATCATAGTTAGAAGTCTATGGAAATTCATAAATGCAAAAAATAACTCAGAATGAAGATATGAAATGGCACAATATCCCATTAATTTCAAAGTCCAGCTGTGACACTCATTTCAACAGTTTTAAAAATCCAGAAATCCACATAAATAACACAATGAAAATTTGTGGTTAAAACACTTCCTGTTTGAATCTCCTGCACTGTGCTCAGCAGGGATTCTGAGGTGATTCACAATCTCACTGACACTGTGGCATCATCACCATGAGTCCAGGACACCGGGAAGAGTCATTAAAACGTCTAAAAATCCACATTCATGGAATCTTTCTACTTACTTTCTCCCTTTGTTTAACTTCTTAGAGAAGAGATTAAAAACTCGTGAAGAAATTTGGGAATAAAATTTATAAATCAAATATGTGGTCTGGAACATCTATTTCTCTTTCTAGATAATGACATTCAATGAGACTTGGTTGTTACAGTCAGTGCTGAGGTACTACCTAACTGCAAGCACAAACAATGGAAGATTAATTTGACATAGTGTTTCTGGCTTAAATATTCACACATGACTGAGAAACAAAAGGCTATATCTGGAGTTAAACAGTAGACCAAGCTTTTGTTCGCCTGTGTGGAACTTCCCCTGTCTTCTCAGCCTCCTGAGAACTTGTCAATTCAATGCCTTTGAAACGAATCTTATTCTGCATAACTCTCAATGTGTTTATGATTTGTCTCGTTCTGCCCATTCATTGTGATTTGTCGACTTGAGTCAGGGCTGCCTAACAAATCAGTGAGTTCTGAGAGAGACTGCAGGAGGCTGACGAGCAAGACAGCACCCTGAGGAAGAAGACCCAGCCTGAATGTGGGTGGTGCCAACGAGAGTGCAGCTCGCTTGGACAGAAGGAAAAGGGTAGGTGAAGGGGACTTTTGCGGATTGGTTGAAGCATGCACAGAGGCGGGTCGTTGTAGATTGATTGAAGAGGCAGGCCTGCTGTTGGCCGACGTGAAGTCACGATGAAGAGGAGTCACAATCAGCCAGTGTGGCTGAACTTTAGTGAAAGCCTGGCTTTCACCTACAGAAATGGAAAAGGAATTGTTTCTCTTTCTCCGAGGCACTTCAGTCCTCACCGGCCTTTGGATGTTGATTTCCAGTTTGTTCAGCTTTCCAGCAGACTCTTCAGCCTTCAAAGAAGATTCGTCCCAGTGACTCCACACAGCTTCCAGGGTTTGATCTTCAACTGCCACTGAATCCCCCAGGTTCCGACAGTGAAAGAGCCACTTTTTATTCTCCTATCTCTGACCTGGAAGAATGCCAGTAAGACTCTTCCGATTCTGTAAGCCTACCTAATAAACCCCTTGTATAATCGTGCATATCTTTGATACTGCATCTGTTCCTCTAGAGAATCCAAATACACTTCTTAAGTAGATTCTAAGTACTTTTAATTAGCACTAGATCAAACAAGTATGAGATGCTTAATAAATATTTGTTAGTTTGATTTGTTACTCATGATTATTTCTTCCTTACCAACTCTTATGCCTCCCACATCAGTTTTTCTATTTAGTTTTCAAACTGTACGCCAAGCTGCCAGGCATGATGGCACATACTTGTAATCCCAGCACTCAAGAGGCTGAAACAGGAAGATTTCCGTGAGTTCTGGGCCAGCCTGGACTACATAGGAGACCTTGTCTCAAAAAACAAAAACAAAAACAAAAAAAAAAAAACCCTGGGAGATTGAAAATGATAAAAGAGAGGCAAGAAAATAGGATTCTAGTAGTCTGTACCAAAGCAGAACAAAACCAAAGGAATAAAAGATAAAAAAACCAACTATGAATCACTAACCAGTATAATCAATTTAAAAGGTAATTATATCAAAGAGGAGACATGAGCATATTCTAAAAGCCTCTCATTAGCATTAGGAAATAGATAATGGTATCAAAAATAACACTAAGATAGCATAGGTGGACCAAATGAATTAGCCAAGAATGCATAGAATTTTGCATATAAATATTTGATAAGAGTTACAACCATGTTTAACTGACTTTAAATATAAATCATTCACTAAAGTAAACTATTTATGAGTTCCTGTTGACTGATGGTACACTTTAGTCTAGCTTCTGATCCTCTGGTCTTCTATAAAAATATCATAGTTTTTATATGAAGTTCATGGATTCACCTAATGCTAAAAATTAATATCTGGCTTTAATATCCTTTAGCAATTAATAACAATTCAGGCTGTTTAGATTAAAATAAATAAATAATAGATTATAATCTATAAAATTCTTATATTCTTATCTAGTGACTATAATGCTCCAAAATGGTTATTTCTCCAGGTTCAATAGTTATCTCTACTTCCTAATGCATGTTCTGATACATGTGTTTCTATCATTCGTTAATTTTCTACTCTAGGTAATGTCACTGGTTAAAATAGAGAAATATTTCTGCTTTACTTAGCACACTGTCAAGTACACAGTAAACACTGAGTAAATACAGAGTTGTTGAATTAATAAATTATTAAATAAGCTAATATTAACTAATAATATTTCCTGAAATCTGTTTCACTAGCATCAGGGCCTGAACTATAAATTATTCTATTCAAATCACCTCTAGTTAAGCACAGTCTTATAATTTCCTCTGTCACCTTTCAGACACTTATATGTCCCCAAGGATGGCAGAATAATGTGCTGGAAACAAGGACTTCATATAGCACCAAATGCACATCTGGGTTTCAACACTCAAACAGAAGAAATTATAAATCAAATATTTCTGAATCGTAGACACAGTTTTCTTCCTGGCCTTTGCACAGTACTGTGTATATTATTAAATTGCTAACATATACTACACAAGACATTCATGTCACATAGTAGGCATCAACAAATATTGCATTTCCTCTCAATCTGGCAACTATGAAATGGTTATTACTGACCCCCATCCCAGCAATGCCTTTAAAATCCAGCCCTTCCACCCCAGCCAATACCAAACATCATGTCCTTGCAAGCTCTGGTACCTACATAATCTCCTTCACTATGCCGGGAGAGCAACTTAAAACTTTTAAATTACAATAATCTGAGAATTCTGGTCTCACTAATTCCTTCATTTACTCAAAATGTAGGAAAAAAGAGCCATAGATTCCAACACCACCTCTTAAGATCTTTGCATTTAATCAAAGAATGCACTTCTAAGGGAAACAGGAAATTCTATCTAATTAATACTCACTATTCTCTCTAAAAAAGGCTTTTATAGTTAGCAGCTGAAATTTCCTCCTTAGGTTTTATTACCTTTTGAAAATTAAGTAATTTGAAATCTTAATACCCATTACTATTTCACTGAACATTTCCTCAAAATCTTAACTCAATTTCAACAGAGTATTAATTAGCAATTTATACCTTTTCAATGTCATAGATGACCTTTTGCAGAGGTTGTTGAGGTAATTCTGTGATGTAACCAAATTAAGTATCAACCTTAGGTACAAGCAATTATTTTAAAACAGGTCCCTTAATAGTGGCTTAATAGGCATTTGCATTACTTAAGTTGTAGCTTATTTTTCCACAGAGAGTTAACAGTTGTTACTTTTTTGGACAGTTATGATGCCTAGGAGTTTCCTATATAGAAAGGCTAATGTATGGTCAGCCACCAGCAGAAAGTGAGGAGTGACTACTTGCTCCCACAACATGATATTTAATTCAACTTTAAAAAATAACTTCCACTTCTCTCAATGGGATCTTCTACACATTTTTCCTTTGTCCTGGCTTCACTTGCCATACTTGCATTTATTCTCCAATTTATACTCCATTATCACTGTACACATATCTCGCAACTTCATTCCTTTATCACTAAAATTATTCTAGAATGATTTTCTCTAGACTTCTCTTTCATGCTTATTTCTCATTTGCTTTCCTGAAAAAAAAAATGGAGGAATAATTTTCACCAAAATACAGCTAACATGCTAGTTTAAGGAATCTCATCCTATTTCCCCTAAAAAGGTATTAAACCACTGAAAATGCTCTGATAGTCTGCCATCCTAGGAAAAAAAAAAAAAACTCTGAAAGCATTCAATGATTCACTTACTAAAAAATAATATCTTTAACATTTCCTTGAAAAAGTGTTTGTGTTTGCTTTCATTCCATTTACTCTAGTAAACAAGAATAAAACACTTGATTTTTAATAAAGGCAGGAGGATGTTATGCCCCATTCTTATTTAGCTACATATATAATTATTTTTAGGGAAAGCAAAGAGGGGAAAGAAAAATTTGATGGTTAAGAAAAGGAAACAAAGCATATGTATATAGGGGGTGGGATTGTAGGGAAGGCAGAGAAATGAGAAAAAAAAGAAGATGTGTCATATACAGGTACAAGTTCTCAACGTTGAATGTGATAATAATGCATGTATAAAATATACCAATAAAATCAATTAAAACATAAAAACACATTAAAGATGAAAAGTACAGTAAGGTAAGAATTCTTCCTACTCAGTACATCTTGGTTGTCTAAGGAAGTAAAGTGTTCTATTTATTCCTATTTCTTCAATGGTGGGGCTGCTCATTTGAACCTCCTCTACCATCTGATTCTTACCAGTCCCACTGATTACTTCCCAACCATTCCCACCTAACCAGGCCCAAGGGCCTCCCCTGTCAAATCACCCTGTACTTTACCTCCATTTCATTAATCAGAGTTTGTAATCATTTCAGACTTTCAGTCTGACATGAACAGAAACTAATCTGCATCTTCGCCAATGTATCCCTCACACTGTACACGGTGTCCAGAATGCAGTTGGTATTTTAAACATTGTTAGAATGAGTAGAATTCAATATAAAGCATTAGAGTATGGACAAATAGCATCAAGTGACTGTTGTTTACTCTATGAAGGTACAGAAAAGTGAGGAGTTGCCATAGGGGAAGACTGGCAAAATATGTTTGGTGGTCACAGAAACTGCCTCGTATCTAGAAGTGGAGCCTGCATCATCACACCTTGCAAGGCACACACAGACTCCAACACCCTCCCCAGCTCCCAATGCAGCATAAATAACACCAGTCCATGACCATGCCCTTGGCTTTTCCATCATTTACTAGGTAGGATTTTTGCCTGAGGAACACTTCCAAAGTCAGAGACCTCTGAAGTTGCCCAGGACTTTTTTACAGTGGCAAATTGTGGTAGCACTGACATATTTTTCCACCATTCACAAGGAAAGGATAAAGCTGCTAAGAGGAAAGGTTAAGCCCCTCCATTATTAGCAGTACAGAGACTTCTCCTGTTCTGAATGATGTCGCAAATCATTACAAGATGTGGGATGAATTTAAAAAGACTGCAAGAGATGCTTACAGAGAAATTCTCAATTGTGTACAATTTTTTTAAAACTTGCTCATAAAGGAAGGTCAGGGAACAGAATGTGTAGCAAGCGTGTAGTTTTGTGATTGTTGCTTGTGGTACTAAGATCGAACCCAGGGATAGGCATTCTAGAGAAGTGTCCTCCCAGTGAGATGTATGACACCGGCCTCCCAGCCCATGAGTCCTTCAATTTGCTCAGGTATTTCCATATTTACCCCCTTTTATTGCCCTGGAATCTCAGTGCACTAACACAGATTACCAAGCAAGGGACCTGGAATGCTGCTGTGCTAACAGTATTTCTGGGTAATGTATCTTTAGCCAAATTTCCAAAACAGCATTATAATGAAAGCTAGCCAAGTTGCATCACCTTGAACTAACGAGGTAATCTCTTTACGGTACCCATGACATTTATTTCATCTGTGTTCAATGTATACTACACACTTTAGTCACAAAAATCATAATTTAATTACAAACTGATAAGAAGTTTCAAACTTCAAATATTGAATTTTGAAACTGACATATTGGTATAATGCCTGCAGGGATTTAGTTATTATTTCACCTAAATATTTACTTTCTGTGTCATTTGATTTCCACAATGTACAAGTTTTATAAAGATAAGCAGCTACTATTTTGCAACGCTTCCAGTAGTCATTCCGATAACTTGTGTGCACAAAACAGTTTAACAACCAGATTTAATTACCAAAGCCAGTCGCTGCTGGTTGCATGTTAAAAATTCTTTGGGGCTCCCAAGAAACCAGCCACCTTATGAGTAGTTACATTTTCACAATACAGTTTACTCTTTAGGCTGGTGAGTTCATACAATAAATGTTCTACTGTCCTCAGTTTGAGTCTGGAATGCTGTTGGCCTTTTCTTTGCTTGTCTGAGAATTCTTATCTTGTTTCACCTTCTTACTTTTAGTAAAGCCTCACCAAACAGAGGACAAACTAAGGGCAATGAAACAATCATGTGATGCCTTTTATCTCCCAGCTCGGCTCACCTGCTGCACAAATAGCGGAAACCACTGTTACTCACTGCATGGCCCTGGCTCCCAGGGCCCTTGTGAAGCTTCCCATATGGTCTGGGCGAGTCAAGGACTCACACATATATCAAATACAGACGATGCAAAGAGATGCGATCATCTAGTGGAACCAAGTCATAAGAGAAAAATACTTGTTCCACAGAAACAGAAACTCACTTCATAAACACTGCACATTTCGGGCTCCCAAGGAAAGCAATAACATGCACACTATATAAATCTCTGTCCCCTCCTCAGCTAGGAGATACACTCTCAGACACTCAGCTGGAAGATTTTATTTTCACTCGCCCAGGTAAAAGAAGAAAAGTTGCATTAGTCATTTCCATTTTCTCCTTCTTTAATATATTTGGTTTTTCAAATCTTGCTGCATACAAGGCGACTTAGTCCCTCCTGGTGAAGTTGTTGGTTACCTTTGTTCCCAAAATGTCATAGTTAAGCTTTAGTCTCTCCCTTTTCCTCCTTGTTTAAATAGGTGATTCTTAGTTTGCGAAGGGTTACCACATAAACTGAGGCACTTTAGAAAATGAAAAAAAAGCACTAAACAGAAAGAAAATTGCAAAAGCCAACAAAATTAGAAGTTCTATTGGGCAAACCAGAAGACATGGGCACCTAGCTCTGGACTTTCCACTAATTCTGATTTACTCCAAGGAAAGTGATTCGAGGATAGGTTGGAAGCTATGGTTCACACATTTCAGATTTCTTACAGAAGAAAACCTAGAGAGACTGAAAAGTAGCAGAATTTTCATGAGACACATCAAGAAATTTAAAAAAAAAAGCATGGAGAATGGAAAAGGGAAAACTACTTTTTGGTGCAACTGTGTACCAGGTACCACATCTATAGAGAAGGAAGAAAATTAAGTGATTAATAATATTTTTAACAGTTCTATAATGGGGTATTAGCATTCTTGTATGAATAAATAGGAAGACCACATATTGATGGTGAATATGTGAATTACCATAGCTGGTTTTGGGAAAGGAACCTACAACACCTTTTCAAAACTTTAAAGTGTCTAACTTTTGACCCACCAACCCTACAGTGAAGAATATTTTCTTAAAATGAAAGTTTTGTTACTACTGAGGCATATATGTGAAAGTGTATTACCACATTGTTTTTAGAGGCAAAAAATATTAAACAATAAGAAATCACAGCAATAAAAGCATATCTCATAATAATATCCACAGAATGAATGTATTTATATAAAATGGGAAAGCCCCAATGCATAATGAATATACAATTTATTTGATCCACTCAACAAAGATTTTTTTTGAGTTCTCAGTATGTGCTAAGATGTGCTGGAGGTTAGTGTTCACATGAAGGAGTATATTACTTACATACAAGCACCAGGGCTATCAAGGGAAAGCAAAGAGTACAACTCTACACCCTTTAGTGTCTCTTTGACCAGCCATGACAAGCATGTACTAGTCTTGTAACTTTTATAAATCCAAATAAGAAAGCTGTACATTTTACATATGCAAAAACAGAATCCCTCTATTATGAAGTTAATGGATGTATTGGTCATCTGGCACTAGAAAGTGAAGCACTTCAGTTCAGATTCCCACCTAGCTCCCAAGCACCATAGTTTCAGGTGTCTCCTGTCTTAAAATTAGCCTATTTGGGACCAA